>JAUTXW010004840.1:0-86688 GCA_030620095.1 Kuschelorhynchus macadamiae | reverse complement strand
AAAATTTCTTTTCTCATCTGTATTAATTAATTTTCAGGTTTTATTGAACATTTAGTTTGTTGTTTGATTCTTTAGCTATTTTCATAAAACATTTTGCACAGTTGATCTAATAATTGGATAGCGATCTTTATTTGAATATACTTTAGATTTTTCTCTCAGCATATGAGGTATGAAGAAAACTGATTAACATAGGATCATTACACAGTCGATTGTCATTTTTTTTTTAAACTTCAATTAAGGCCGGCCAATTTCTTTCATATGTTATATAAAATAACCTACAGGAGATACATATTTCTGGAAATATTTTGGGGAGCACTGAACTTGTTAATAAATGTTATTTGTTGAATATGCTTTTTTTACTGTTAACTTTAATTAATTTTATCTTAGTGGTCTTGAGGAGTGGTACTCATAACATCTAGAGCGGTTAACAGTCAACTGGTATAGAACTGTTGGCGCCCTTATAAATAGAAATCGAAGCAATCTCCCTGAGCAGTCGGTGATTTGCACACTAACTTTACTGTCTCTCTTTCAATCAACCACTTAGTGTTGATTTATATTATATTAAAACATATACATACTATCTGCTATCAAACAGAGAAAGAGTGTGGCACCATTATAAAATAGATATTAATTAGACAAACTGCCACATCTCTCATTGATCTTTAGAGTAAGCAAGATTGATACTTAACATCGAGCAGCATAACACTTTAAAATTAGGCTTTTAACTTGTTCTACAAATTCCCGATGATTGATGAGTCCGCGCCGACTTCGTAATGGATATTTTACTATAATAAAAATAATCATCTTCTCGTTTATCCTAGTCATCTTTTCCATAAATCATATCCATTGACATTTATGAAGATCCACTACTATTCACAAATCTTTATTTGGCAAGCCAAGTTATCATTCATCCCCTTTTCAGAATACTCGGAAACACAAAAGGAGAAAACACTGTCTGATAATAGCACTCGGAGGCATTATTTCGTGGGCATTTATTAATCGATAACCGATGTTCGTTCTCTGGAGGATAAATATTAACTTTTTTTATTAATATGAAAATTTTTTTGGATAAGCAGGTCTGTTGGATGGATACTTTTGAGCGAGTGTAGCACATGTGTGGCATAAAGAGTTTTGAAATCTTTATTTATGTAACTAATACAAAAAAGTGAGTTTTTTCGCACGCCATATGAAAATTGTCTCTCTCGAAACGAAGCAAAGTATTTTCGTTTGCACCTTGCTGAAATACCAAATGTTTGAAATATCGGCGCTACACTTACTGAAAATACCTTGATTCCTTTCTATGAAAGTTGCTTCTATGAACTTTAGTTTTCGCCAGTGTTGCCCGCTATGCAAAATTTCAGCCTCCGCACTTCCGGTATTGGTTTGACCGGTTGGTTGCATTTTTTTCGACCTATTTATGTTTCCACAATCAAAATGGCGCCAACCGATAAAATTGAAATGTATGTACAAACAACTTTTTCCTTAACAATTTTTAGAACATTTTTTGAAAAAAAAATTAAATTTTGCATTTAGGGTAAATCACGTGACTAACTTTTTTATTTTTATTTTAACAAAATTTTTTTACAAACTCGCATTTTAATTAGGTTAATTATTAAAAAAAATCATATGAGGCCAACTATACTCTTCGCCTAATTCTGGGGACCCTAACTCCCTCGTTAAGATTTTGATTTTCGAACAATTAGAAGCAGTAAAGTGTGTCTCAACTTAGTTCTGTACATAGTCACAGTATATATGTGTTACATACCTTGTCGTTATGTTAGAGTGGAGTATTATTTGGGTTTAGGATTCAGTAAAAAAATAACAAAAGTCTTTTTTTAAAATTGTCGACGGTTCGCAACTTTATTGTTGCATCCTCAGGACACTGACAATATAGATTCTATATCCTGCATGAGACCCATATTATCAGTATTTAACTATTCCGTTGGTCTGCAGATATTTCCTAACCCCAAATAATACACCACTCTAACATAACAACAAGAGGAATGTTAACGAAAACCATTTAAAACTTATTATCAGGGAAATATCTGTGGACCAACGGAGAAACTAAAGACTGATAATATGGGTTTCATGCAGGATATACATTTTATATAAACTTTATTGTCGCATCTTTAGAATGGTGTATTATTTGGAATTAGGATCCAGTAAAAAACAAAAGTCTTTTTTTAAATTGTCGACGTTTCGCAACTTTGTTGTTTCATCTTCAGGACACATATATAGATTTTATAACATATTTATTTTTTATTACATTTTTATAACATAAAATAATGTGTCCTGAAGATGAAACAATGTAAAAAAGACTTTTGTTTATTTTACTGGATCCTAACTCCAAATAAAACACCACTCTAACATAACAAGATGATCGATACCGAAAACCGTTTACAAACTTAATATCTGGGAGATATCTGCGTACCAACCAGGGGCGTGCAGTCCATGGAAGCAGTACTTCCCCAAAAAAAATTACAAAACATCTTCTAAAATGTAATTTTTTAAATAGGAAACCATTAATTTAGTTTATATTAAAAATGCTAAAATATTATCTTAATTATCAAGCCCATAATAAATGCGGCCTTGACTCTGACCCAGCCACAATAGAATATCGAATAGAACCTATGGGGGCCGCTAGTTTCTCTGCAACCAAGTCCTGTATGCTTGATTTCCTGTGAATCGAGCCAGAGGTTATTGAACTTTCTACTGGCTGTTTACAATTTTTACATTTCAGTCGCGTGCTTTAAGTGGTGGCGGAAGCTATCGTTGGAGTAGGTTCTTTGTTTGAATGGCTATCCGTGTGTTGTGTGATACGTACGTCGCGTCGTACATGGTGCGATATGGAAGACAATAATACGGACGTGAATATGCAAATACAGTTAACTTCGGCTGTCGGTAATAACGTTGAAAATGTTAGAGAATTTAATAAGAAGAGTGTGTGTGAATGTGTGGTGTGTGTTTTAATAATAAAGAGATTTTCAACATTGAACTTCACTGATAAGCTTAAAATAATTTCCAAACGAAGGGCAAAACCGCCTATGAAAAATTTAACTACAAAAATGAAAAACTGTATTAGACATTTTTATCCGGAAAAACAATACGAACAATTTAAATGGCTAACAGGGTATGAAAATATAAGTAAATTATTTTGTTGGCCATGTTTACTTGTTGAAAATGAAAAAGGCCTCTGGAATAAAACTGGTTTCTCCGATTTAAATAATTTCCATAAAGCTTTAAAAAGACACACTATATTCGGCTAAACCAGAATTGAACTAGTCGATAAAAATAGGCAAATATTAAGAAGCTTTATCGATGTTGTTTGTTTTCTCCGACAGCACGAATTGGGATTTAGAGGTCATGACGAAACAAGATTTACTTAGTTTAATGGCTAAATATGATGATTGCTTAAAAAATCATTTCGAGCAGTCTAGCGTTTTTCGCGGAACGTCGAATCGAATCCAGAATGATTTAATTTTCAACCATTATTCTAAAAAGAATTAAGCAGGAGATTGGCGAGGCACAGTTCATTGCTATTGTTCTGGACGAAACAACTGATATCACTAAAAACTTAAAACAGGCGGAGGTATTCGAGAGCGATTTTAAGAATGTGTCCGAAAATCGTACAGCAGATACGTTATATACCGTAGTTTATAACGTTAATAAGGAAATTAATGGAGAGAAAAAATTAGTTGCTGAAAGCTATGGTGGAGCTACAGTGATGGCAGGACAATTAGGGGGTCTGCAAGCTAAAGTTGGAGAAACTTTTCCAAGTGCTGTGTTTATCCATTGTTTTGCTCATAAACTAAATTTAGTTTTATCCCAGTCTATCAATCACATTAAAGAGTGTAGAATATTTTTCGTTACTTTAAGTGGCATGGCTGCTTTTTTTTTCCAAGTCAACAAAACGTACACAAGCCTTGGACTCCATTGTCAACAAACGATTGCCCAAAGTAGCTCCTACTAGGTGGAGCTATAATAGAAGACTTGTGTTAACAGTATCTGAAAATCGTGAATCACTGATTGAACTATTTGAGAATATAATGGAAAATAATAAAACGTGGGACTCAGAAGCAATAAATAGTTCGAGGGGGTTTTTGGACTATTTGAAACGAGATTTTAATTTTAATTATTTGTTGAACATATTTTCAGAAATATTTCCATTCTCGGACAATGTTTTTAATATATTACAAGCTAAAACAAATGATATAGCTTTTTGCCTGCCACGTGGATGATTTTAAGTCCATATTAAGCCAAAAAAGAGATGACTTTGACCTATTTTAGGAGAAAACGATGACGTTAAATGTAGAGCCACAAGCCAAGCGTCCTCGAACAGACAAGGTGGGAGATGTTCAAGCATCATACAGACGCCTCTTTTATGAAATAATCAATCAAATTCAGCAACAAATAAACTATAGATTTAACGGTTTAAATGATTTTAAATTTCTCGAGCTCTGCAATTTTGATGCATTTAAAGGAAAAACTTTTCCAGAAGATGCGGCCAGTTCTTCGACCGAGTGTTACTGGGATCTGAACTAAAAGTGATTTACGAAACTGATGACAGTAGCGCAAAAAATAACGCTAAGGAACCAATGCTATTTTTAGAAGACAAGGAGCTGGAATATGCTACACCGAAGTGTCGAAATTGTGTGAATTAGTATTGACAATACCTGCCACAAGTTCATCAGCAGAACGCAATTTTTCAACACTTAAACGTATAAAAAAATTCGTGAGAAATTCAACGGGACAGGAGAGACTTCTGCATACATCGCTGTTATCCATTGAAAATAAACTTCTCCAAAATATGTCGGAGCATCGACGTTTTTATGATGAAGTCATTGACGAATTTGCAAAAAATGATCGAAGAATCGAATTACATTACAAGTAGGTAAGTTTCTAAAAATTGCTTCCCTTTCTTAAAATTTCACCGCACGCCCCTGGTACCAACGGAATAGCTAAAGACTGATAATATTGGTTTTAGGCAGGATATAGAATTTATATATGTGTCTACAATTTAATTTTTTTTTGCTGGATTACTAACTGGATTACTGACCACAAATAATACACCACTCTAACGTAAAAACAAGAGAATCGTTAACGGAAACAATTTAGAAATATAATATCTGGGAAATATCTGCGGACCAACAGAGAAGGTTGTAATTGATAACATGGGTTTTATGCAGGATGTAAAATCTATATATGTCCTGAGGATGTAATAATAAAGTTGCGATAAACTCTAACATAACAGTAAGAGGACGTTAACAAAAACCATTTAGAAACTTAATATCTGGGAAATATCTGCGGACCAACGGTACCTACTCTGTTGGTCCGCAGATATTTCCAAGATAGGAGTAGGTAAAGACTGATATTGTAGGTATCATGAATATGTATCCTGAGGAGGCAAAAATAAAATTGCGAAACGTCGCCAATTTAAAACTAGATTTTTGTTTTTCTGTTATTTCATCCTTTACCTTTGCAATCCTTGCCCCAAATAATACACCACACTAACAATTTTTTTTTACATTTTTCGGCCACATTAGATTTTTACCAAAATATTCAAAAAACCTCAGACTCGTTGATTTTTTATTTTATTTTTTTTATAAGATAATTTTGTTCACACAGTGTAATCGGAGATTAAGTTATGACAGCTAACTTCATTTTCTTTAAATTTGAACGAATTCTTTTTCTTTTATTTTTAAATTCTATGTCAAACCCTGAATATATGTTATGTATCATGTCCTATGCATAAATTCTATTATATGCTATATGTAATTTCATTCAATATTTGCTTCAATGAGTTTAAAGTTAGATATGTTTATTCAGTTGTGAATAAACCCAAAAATTTTTTTTTGTCATTCTAATCGCAACAAATAATCTAAATACGTTTAATCACAAATTGATTCCCCAATTATTATTGTGGAACGTCAAGTTAGCAAAGATTTTTAAAGTAAAATTGGGGCTATCATGTGATATGATAAGCATAATTTTGGGATTTGCTGTTTAACTCAGAGATGTAGTTAAATTTTGCGTAAAAAAAATAAGTGTGATTGAATCAATTTATTCAAATCGCTTGAAGGAATCAGAAAATATTATAATAGAAATATTACTAAAATTATGTCCTTGAATCCTTTTTTTGAAAGATGCTTCTATAAAGTTTCGTTTTCGCCAGTGTTGTTCCATATGCACAATTTTAGCCTCCAGCGACTGCATCTGGTGTTGGTTTAATCAGAAATGTTTTGCTGTATCTGACTTTGACGTATCTCCCTTTTGAGTATGATTAAAATGCTCCTTAACTCTTGTACTATGCATTTTTTATACTCGAGAGGAGAGAGCTCGAGAGGAAAGGGAAATTGTCAGCGAGAGAATCCACTCCACTGGAATACATTCTACGACGTAATATATTTCCTGAAACATACTTAAATACTAAACATGATTGTTGGTTTCGGCAAAATAATTCCAAAGTTATATATTTGCCCATTAATTTTATGCCGCTTCGGTAATATTCAAAGCCAACTACTGACGCGTCAAAGACGTAAATACATTTTGCGAACCTTGTTTCCATTAGGCAACAACACACTCGAACGATCAAAGTTGTCGCAGGAGCAGTCACGACGAAATATAACAGAGAAACAGCAGAACTGTCGCTCTCATATCGGTTTAAACCGACAGACAAAGACGTCTCCTCAGAAATTTCAACCTATCACGAGATAGGGCTAACAGTCTAGAGGTCCGTAATTTACCTGAATGGTAAACGTATCTCCGAAATTCCAACAATGGTTTTTGATATGCCTTTTGGAGTTGGGGCATTTCCTTGCCTCGAAGATGACAAATATAGTAGACTATTCACAGATATCTAATAATAATAATTGTCGGTAGTAATTGAATAAGTTTGTACTTGCCGTTTTGGAAATATTACACATTAATGCTCTCTTTTAAAGAAGTTTTAAGAGTTATAGAATGTTTTGTTTTCTTTATTTAAGTTTAAATAGGGGTGTAAGGTTTCTTCATAGATTTTAGTATTGATATAGGGTGGCTTCCATGAGGGCTGTAATATAAAAATGTATTCAGAATATAACAGACTATTTGAGAACCAAATTAATAAAGCAACTAAATGCCAGTTAAAAAATAAATAAAATATATACGAAACTGTGTCGGCATTAATATGTATAAATAAACTATTATTGTCCCCTGGAAAGGGGACCATAATAGTATCGTTGACTTTGCAATTATTAAAGTAAGGAAAATGTACGTTTTAACACCTAAAAAAAAATAAATAATATCGTGCAAAATTATACGGTGAGTAGGATCGAGATCGCTCAACAGAGAATAGGAAATCAAATGGGAAAGTATTTAGATATTTTTGGTGAAACCTATTGACATTTTTGTATATATGGTGTTTCGAGCAGAACCGAACGAGGCCTGTTTAAAATTCTTGTTTTTGTCTGAAGAAAATCGAAAATGGGCAATCGATGTAATTTTTCTAATACGATTCGAAAATCTGGTCAAAAAACTAAAATAATAACAAAGGCTTACGAAATAGTTGCAAAGTTTTTTAAACGAAAGTCCCATTCTTTGTTTGTTTCGTTTTACATCTAGGATGGTGAAACTTTTTATTTTCGTGATGACTGTTTTATTAATTATAACTTAATATTTTGTTCTCATTACATTTTCACTTGTGGTTTTAACTAAAAATTTGTTCACTCTATATCGCAGCAAGATTAATAAAATCTTTTCATAATAAATGTGAAGACTAACACTTTTTAGCTTCAGAGGCACATACCTTGCCTTAAATAATAAACCAATATACATACTACAGTTGTAGCATTAAAAGAATTTAATGACTTCTTAAGTAATGAAATAGAAATGTATGGTTATTCTGGTATCAAAGATATGTCTCATATAACATAAGCTATAACTAGTTGGAAATATTCCCCTCACACAAATAAAATCTTCAGATTACAAAGACGTGTTCTGCGTATTATTTTTAAATGTAAATACAGGAAGGACATTAAACAAAAATATACTGAATACAACATATTATCTGTTCCGTCATTATACAAATATAATGTGTGATAATATGAATTATTTAAGAGCAATAATAATTGCTAATAATATAACCTGTATTGTCTTGTGAGTGTTTTAAATAGTGGTGTCATAAAAAATCATATTTTTGTCAAATTTGTTTTAAATCTACATTTACTGTTAGTTTTTTTATCGAAAGTTTTAAATACTTAAAATATGTTAATAATAAATAAGATGTTTATTACAACTTTATAAACTGTGGACATTAGAGTACAAATGTTTTGACGATGGTGAACCCACATGTTTATTGACCAAATAAATATTTTTAAATTTTGAATTTTGATAACAGACAGGTTTAACTGGGCACTTTATTAAATCATTAGCAATCCCATGACGAAAAGCGAACGATAGGTAAAGAAGCCTAGGGAATCGTTCAAGACTTAAAGTGAACTCTACTGTTAATTAGAAACTATATTACTAGTACTATATTGAAAAGCGATTTCTTATTTACAAAAGATACTGAGTCGAACGACGAGTACAATGCCTAAAACTGAATTATGAACTATACAGGATTTTTCTGTATATTTAGACCGCGTCTACCGCATTTATTTTAAGAAATAGAAAAAAATTTTAAATATAAAAGTTGTAGGGATTGTCCTGAGCCACCAGGATTCGTTACCAGAAAAAGTAAATCAGCATAGGAAAATAACTGAATGAACATCAACTTTGTTGTTTTAAATAGATAACCATTTACATGTCCGTCAAACTGGCTTCTTCTTGATGGTTATAAATATACTAGGTTTGATACCTTTATCTCTAAAGTTACCCAAGAAATTTAAGAAAAACTTTGTCATAAGAAGCAGTGTGTTAGAGAAAGACGGAAAACGTTCTATCAGTGAAGTCGATGCGAGAACACATTGCCTATTATACTCTAGAACCATTTTGTCGGATTTGCATTGTCTTTACTGCATTTGTTTTACTACGTTTAGAATGGTAACTATCTTCAATCGTTTTCAAGTATAAACTAAATGTTAGCTCGAAAGCTGCAGACTTATATACTAGTCGTGTGCAGTGATGTGTGAAGTCTTCGTCTCATGTTTACCTGAACCAACAACAACAACAGAAGTATGCTTTATTGTCGCAGGGAAATTGATACAATTTTACGGACAAAGCAAAATTTACCTTAAAACAAAAAAAAAACAAAACTATGGAAAAACGAAATATTAATAGAAAAAATCATATTTTTTGATAGGTCAATGCAAATACATAAACTGTAAATATAACATTCATTATATTCGTAACATTGCCGTAAATTGGGTAATGAATCCAGGTGACCTTAACAAAAGGAAATAAACAATACATACGAGGTGAATAATTTCGATGACATTGAAATTAAAATTACTCGACGTTAAACTAATTAAATTTTGTTATCGTTATGCAAGCAAAATATGTGAATTTAAACAAAAAGTGTACTGAAAAAATATAGTAATTAAAGTTTATTTGACAAAAAAAAAATGTATACCTTTATTACATAACAAAAATAATTAATATTAATGGATTATCAGACAGTTCATTCCTTATAAAAGGTTTTTACTAGCAGCTGGAACATGCCACCCAAAGAGATTTAAGTAAAAAATCAAATAAAAAAACATTTTAATGAGACTTCTACAAATATATAAGTTAAATTCTAGAACATTGATTTGATTCACAAATGGTTGAATAAAAACATGTAGTAGCAATGATAACAAATTTTCCTGTACTTTGATCAGCATTTTCATATCTGTCTTACTCTGCAAGTAAAGCGCTATAGATAAAAAAAATCATTAGCCTATTATAAAAACACAAAAATAACCTTTTCCCCATTAACTCATATCTGCTCTGTGTTGCATATAAACATCAAAAGCTATTTCTCAGATCCCAATAATGTTGTTATTACAAATTCGCTTTGTTTCGAGAATAGCAAAGGAAAACTTTGCCATAAAAAACTTTTTTCCATTAGACAATACGTGTAGTAAAAAAAAAACTTAAAAACTTCGCAAACAAACAAAAGATCAGGGAAATACACACTAATAGCGATCAACACTTTTCACTGAATAACTTCAAGACTCTAATAAGAAAATAATTATGTTGCTGCATTTTTTTCAGGACAGGAAAGGGAAATGGGGACGTGGTGAGTGTGAATTTTTTACTAACCCTGTATACTTTAAATTACCTTGAAAATGCAGAGAGCTATTCATATTTTATGTGAAATTTATTTCTATCCCAGCTTTGGCAATAATTGTTGGATTTAATTTTATTTTAAAATACCAATATTATTCAAATGGTTGAATTTACGTACATGGAATATACGCACTTTGATCTACTATGATTTGTTGGTAAACCTTGTATACTATGGCGAAAAAAGGGAAGCCACCAAACTGACTGTGACTCAATTAGGAAGAAATCTACATCGATATTTAAATGCTGTTAAAATAAAGATTTGGAGGGCTTTTCAATAAAACACTCTATGCAGACTGTCAAATTTTAATGATCATCTTTGATATTTAAATTTTTTTTAAGAGATGTTTTATAAAATAATTTATGACACGTGAAATTTAACTTACATTTTACAATTAATTGACATTAATATAAAAATAAAAATAAATAAATCAAGAAAATGTAAAGATATATTTAAAATATATCAAATATGTGAAATGTGATAGAAATTTATTACCGTTATATCATCAACCTGTGAACATCTGGCGAAATGTCAAGCCGCAAATATGTAAATTTGAAAATTATGTTACATAGCGCACATAAAAACATAAAGTATTTCGGCAAGGCTGTTTTACAAAAATTAGGTTACTTACTTCCTTTCTGCTACCTTATAAAAATATATAAATATAAACTTAAGAATTAATTCCTCGTAGTCTCACAGGAAGGAACTCCAAAACTAATGTAAAACTCTGGGTTTATGTACCCCAAAAATTTCACCATAAACTTGAAACTATATCCCGAAACCATATCTTCAAATCTTAACCTGAAACCCTACAAACGATGGTTTGGCTTAAAATCAAACCGACACGGTATGTGAAAAAACAAGTTATTTACAATAAAACTATTCAGAGACATTGTCTTACCTCTAGTCACCTAGAGGGCTCCTGCGACGTCAACGGTCACCAAACAAAGGAATTTCCAGGCTGTAGAAAGGCTTCTCGAGGAAACGAAAGCCTAAACAAAGTTCAGGACGCCATTCTGTTTATAAAAGATAATTGTGAATTAGCTCACACCAGGAAACTAATTTGAAAATCGACTTACCACGTGATTGATCAAATGGGAAACCAAACAAAAACCGGACCAAAATTTAAGGTCAAACTATGTCCATAAATAGGCCTTAGGCTTTCAACGGCACTGCAGAAATTACTTAGGACATACTTTCAGTACTTTAAAAAGATCGGTCCATTAAAGCACCTTTATAAAGCCGGACACATGTTGCACCTCCAAAGAGAGCCAATAGAAAGAGGCGAGAGAATCAACTCCAGAAAATTTGAAGAAGTTTGACACTCCCCTCCATCATTCTTCCTCACTTCAGAAGGAACTTATGCGAACCTAACGCCATAAAATAAAATAATAATTACACTGCTAGCGCCACTAGTAGAATGGAGTAAGAACCCGACAATGTTAGGTGTCCTCCGAATAGAGCTGGCCAATTGCCCCTGAGCAGAACTAAAATCGTAACTGAAATGAAAAAAACCAGACATTGTTAAAGCTGACTGGATGCCGAAAAATAACAAACCAATGAAACCATAGTGTCAGAAAAGAAAGGCAGGCAAATTCCAAATATCTGTAAACAAAACAAAAACAAAATCCTGTTGTTTAATTTAGAGAAGTTAAAAATACTTTACAAAATGCAATCCAATGAATTATGAATAAAACATTGAGGTACAGGCACAGATGCAATCTACATAAAAGTCTTGATACTTTAAAGGTTATATTTAACTGCAAAGTTATAATGTTCAATTTCGTTTCAGATTACTAATGGGCTTAAAATAATAAAAAACTATCAGCAAAATATCTGTTTAACATTCCCTATAAAGCAAACATAAAGGAAAACAGCTTGGACGGATGAAGACGAAAAGCTATGTAAACTGAAACGTTCTCAAAGTGTTGAATTAATATTTTACACGAAAGAACAGAGTAAATATGTTTATCATAATTTGTGTGAGTGAAATGGACTAAAATAAAAACCAAAAAAAACAGGATATTTTATTGTAAATGAAAAAATTGTTATTTTCATTAATAAAGAAGGCCAGTATCATATTAACTAAAACTGATTATATATTCAAAATATGTCACTTTCAATATTAAAATAATAATTTATGAGGTGTATCATATGTAAATATGGAAAAATCCAACTCATAAAGTTATTCGACAGGATGGTAACGAATCACTGTGGGAAAAACAGTAACTATACAGGGTTATTCACGCAACCCGTTCATTAAAAGTTTTTGATGATGCCATTCAGACAAAAATTTCAAATTTTGGGATTAAGGTAAGGTCAAGGGGTACTTCTTTTTTGAAATATTTTCAACTTCCTGTCACTTCCGGTTTAACCGGAAGTTGGTATCAACTTGCTTATTTTAAATAGAACACCCTGTATTTTATGATATTTTTGGATTCTACGAAGAATTTTAATGCTATTTTATGTAGCATGTCCTATACCTAGGTTCAAGCGGTCTTAAGATATTTAACCTTGAACTGAAAATGAGCCTTCGGGGTACCAAATTTTAAAAAAAAATTTTTTTTGTAAGTTTTGAAGATATAATCTTCATATTTCGCAGACGATCGGTAAATAATCTTAGGTTTCTATTTTTTTTATTGAATTTGTCTATTTTTATACAGGGTGTCCTAAATTCAACGGCAAACATTCACATTTTCAAAGCCGCTAAAGTCCGTTTTTTTAACTGGGACACCCTACAACTTTAGGCACTATCAAATGTAGAATTTCATTTTCTATCGAACTGTATTAAGGTTCCCTATACCTATTCGTAACCATTTTCGAAATAATTGGGTTTTATAAAAATATCGTATGTATTTGCTTAAATGTTTACATGTTCCAATGGTGAGACATGGAAAAACAATTCAGATCCAATATCCAATATGACAGATGATTAGTATGCGTTATTTATCGAAAGTCAGTGATAAACTAAATCTTCTAAATCGAAATGGAAGAATACTCAAACGTTGATATTCTCAATCTATTTTATCAAAGGTAAAGTCTATGCTTCCCCAGTAAATAACCAACAAGATTTACTGGACAGGATACGAACAAATGAACGGACAGCATATAGAACATTTGTTATAATTCAATTTTATTAATTTATTTATTTATTGTTGATTGTTAGATTGCTATAATTTTTAAGTTCACTAAAACAAGTTTAGAACAGTCTCGAACTTAGTAGATATGGTTAAAAATAATGTAAACAATTTATTACATTTTTTATAACTTTAACTTCCGAAACGAAAAAATTTCGTTTCAATCCTCCTCAATTTTCTCTTGTTCATTGGCGATAAATGAGGATGTTTTTCATTAAAAACATGGCACGTTTTCTCCAATATTTTGTAACATTCTCGCGAATATAAAATAAATTGAGAATATCAGCTTTTGAGTGTTATTTTATTTTAATTTAAAAGTTTCAAATCAGCTGTCATGTTGAATAGAAAAGCATAATTGTTTTTTCATGGCTTACTACGGGAAGGTGTAAGCATTTAGCAAATACATATGATAGTTTAATAAAAACCTGATTATTTCGAAAATGGTTACGAATAGGTATAGGGAACCTTAATACAGTTCGATAGAAAATTAAATTCTACATTTGATAGTGCATAAAGTTATAGGGTGTCCCGTTTAAAAAAACGGACTTTAGCGGCTTTGAAAATGTGAATGTTTGCCGCTGAATTTAGGACACCCTGCATAAAAATATACAAATTCAATAAAAAAAATAGAAACCTAAGATTATTTACCGATCGTCTGCAAAATATGAAGATTATATCTTCAAAACTTACAAAAATATGAGATTTTAAAATTTGGTACCCCGAAGGCTCATTTTTGGTTCAAGGTCAAGTATCTTAAGAACGCTTGAACCTAGGTATAGGACATGCTACATAAAATAGCATTAAAATTCTCCGTAGAATCCAAAAACATCATAAAATACAGGGTGTTCTATTTAAAATAAGCAAGTTGATACCAACTTCCGGTTAAACCGGAAGTGACAGGAAGTTAAAAATATTTCAGAAAAGAAGTACCCCTTGACCTTACCTTAATCCCAAAATTTGAAATTTTTATCTAATAGCATCATCAAAAACTTTTAATGAACGGGTTGCGTGAATAACTCTGTATAACTAGCCAAATTTTGTAACTCCCTCAGAGTTACTATAAACTAAATAATTGCAAATATTATAATACTTTAAATTATTTTTATATTGTACTCAACTCATGCAAGTTTATAGCTTTTACGCTTTCAGAGTTCCGAATGCTAGTACCTCAAACAAATTAATGCGTATCCAAAACCGATAAAAACAGAAAACCAAGTAATGATAATCATAAATAGCCATTCTGTAATTTAATCAATTTTTTCACATCCTTCTTGCTCTGTAAGTAAGGCACTGTGGAAAAAATACCTATTAGAGGAAAGAAAAACACAAAAAAACTTTCTCCCCATTAAATAAACCCTCCGAAGTGCTGTATATAAACATTAAAACTTATTTTTCTGAATCCAATAATGTTTTTATTCCCAATTCCCTTTGTTTTGGAAATAGCAAAGGAAAACTTTGCCGTAAAAAATTTTCCTTCCGTAAAACATGTACAGGGTGGTCGAAATTGGTCTGTTTTAACAGAGAAAACCTATTTCCTGACTAGATAGAGCAAAACTGACTTAGGTGTCATGGGCTCGATTTCTGAGAAATGTTTAATGGCAAAAACCGCCTGCCGATATTTTCACTGCCAACTGAGATATAGGGCGTTTTTCAATTTTCGGCCATTTTGAAAATTGTCCATAACTTTTTTATTTTGCGGAATATTAACATTCTGCAAAGACATTCTAAAGGCACTTTTTTATGTGCAATCCAGTGGCATACTCAGATTTTTTCTATAGTTGTCCGTTTTATCATAAATAGGCAAAACTTTTTTTTTTCAAATGGAAATCATAGTTGGCTATAAATTATAAAAAATGCTCGCGTTTAGCCCTTTTCAGTGATATAAAGTTGTAGGTACTTATTTTCAAAAATAACGAAAATATTAGGTGTTTTTGGTTTACATCGAAGTAGGCTTTGATTTGTGATGACAATATCTCAATTATGTATTGTTAAGATTTATAGTTTGTTAGCAACTTAAACACAACTTTAAATAACACTAGCTAACGTTATTTTAATTATTTATTATTAATTTTTTTTATTTTTTTTTGTTTACATAGCAAAGTTGAACAAAATTAACAAACTAAACTTCTATTTACAGCTACAAGTGAAAATAAAAAATAATTATGAAAATCTAGGTATTTAGTTAGATAGGTTTCTGATAAATATATTTAGAGAAGTTGTTCAAATTGAGCCCCTCCCTGTTGAATACAAACTAAGCATCTTTTGCGTACCGAGTTGCAACTATTTATTAGTTCAACTGGGCTAATAGATGCAAAAGCTTGCCTAGTGGCCTCTTGCAATTCTTCTTTTGTGTGAAAGGTTCTTCCTTTAAATATCAAGTCCTTCAATCTTCCCCACAAAAAAAAATCTAAGGGAGTTAAGTCACAGGACCTAGCAGGCCAAGGTATGGGGCCCCACGTACCAATCCAATTTTCTCGAAATTCGAAGTTTAAAAGATCAGTTGTGATCCTTGCATTGTGTGGGGGACAACCATCTTGTTGATAGTAGATATTTCTGGCATCAGCTAAAGGTATGTCTTCCAACAAAGGGACAATATATGTGCGCAAAATATTTACATAATCATCTGCAGTTAAATTTCCATCGTAAAAATAAGGTCCCACAAATCTTCCTCGGAATATCCCCACCCATATATTGAATCCACACCGACCTTGCCGGTCTTGTTGCACAACTACGTGTGGATTTTCAGTGGACCAGTGATATGAATTATATCTATTAAATATACCAGAAGTATCTACTCTGGATTCATCACTCCAAATAATATTTAATGGAAAATTCTCATTCTCCATGAATTTTTGCTCATACCACTGACAAAATCTCAATCTTCTAGCGGCGTCCCCTTCACGGAGTTGATGAACTCTTCTCGTTCTGTACGGTTTGAATTTATGTTTTTTGAGTATTTTTAAAACGGTGGTCTTTGGAACATTCGTTATATTAGCCAATGTTCGAGAGGAGGTGCGAGGATGATCTAATACCTCACCAATCATATTTAGCTGCTGGATTTCCTTTTCTTCCTTTAGTTCATAATGTCTTGTTCTTAACTTTTTAAAACTTCCGTAATTTACTAAATTACTTTTTAATGTTTGATAAATTCGGTTACCCGGTTGACGTCGCTCGGGAAATGTATTAAAATATAATTCACTAGCTGCTTCAGGAACTTCGTTAGATAATATGTAACATTTTAACATATCATACTTTTCATAATTCTCAAACATATTTTGTCAGCAACTTAACACAACTTTATAAAGATAACACCAAAACGCAATAATTACACCAGACTACAGTAATCTGACAGCAATATATTCCAAATATTGAACGCGCGTCATTATTCCAAGGCCTACTTCGATGTAAACCAAAAACACCTAATATTTTCGTTATTTTTGAAAATAAGTACCTACAACTTTATATCACTGAAAAGGGCTAAACGCGAGCATTTTTTATAATTTATAGCCAACTATGATTTCCATTTGAAAAAAAAAGTTTTGCCTATTTATGATAAAACGGACAACTATAGAAAAAATCTGAGTACGCCACTGGATTGCACATAAAAAAGTGCCTTTAGGATGTTTTTGCAGAATGTTAATATTCCGCAAAATAAAAAAGTTATGGACAATTTTCAAAATGGCCGAAAATTGAAAAACGCCCTATATCTCAGTTGGCAGTGAAAATATCGGCAGGCGGTTTTTGCCATTAAACATTTCTCAGAAATCGAGCCCATGACACCTAAGTCAGTTTTGCTCTATCTAGTCAGGAAATAGGTTTTCTCTGTTAAAACAGACCAATTTCGACCACCCGGTACGTGTAGTTGAGAAAACACTACTTAAAAACTTCGCGAACTTATATAATGCTCGCAAATACACAAAAAACAGCGGAAGACAAATAACGGTAATAAACAGAACTTTTCACTGAATAACTTCAAGAGTGTTATAACAAAAGGTTTACTTTGCTGGGGTTTTTCAGGGCAAGAAGAGAAATGGGGAGACGACGACATCACAAAATTGCGTTGTCGAATAGCCGGTATTGTTAACACGTTTTTTTTTCTCTTAATTTACAGCTTTGGAGTACGACCTCTGTGTTTCCGTTATCCTGATTGTTCTTTTGCATGTCGCATATATTATTTTATTTTTAGCGTATTTTGATGATGTTCCAGCAGGATCTGAAAGGATACAAATTGTGAAAGACAATTTTAACATTTAGAGGATTTGAGCTTCTTATATAAACAATACGTAAACATATGGTGTTATGTAGGATTTTGGGATTTCCATTTAGGCGACAACAAGTCTAAAATAAAGAATATAGGCATAGTAGGGACATACCGGGTGACACAAAAGGCTAAATATTAAATTTTGAAATTTGTTTTTTGTATAATAGTGTTTTTTTAGATTTTTTTAGATAACCAAAATTTTGTTATTTTAAATTAATATTTTTTATCCTATCAAATTCGTCTTAAAATTATCTTTTAAATGATGATCACAGTATATAGGGTTTATTTTTAAGATAGCGGCTACAAAACCGATTTTATATTTCAAGTCTAGGCTGCCATGACATGGACTGTGGTAGTTACTGATGGTTAGTGTGCTGTGGTTTCAAAAAAAAAAAAATCGTATTCAAGTTAGTTATCTCCAAAGACTTGGTTATAATTAAGGCTTGGTCCGATTCCAATATGCTTTGTTTTAATGTCGATAAAACGGTGGCGTTATCTTATAAGGGAACTTTACAACCACTTCAGGTACATAACAGCAATATTGAATACGTAGAGTCGGTTAAATTCCTGGGTTTAAATATAAATAACAACCTAAAATGGTCTAATCATATTGACACCTTAACTAAAAAACTTTCTACCGCCTGCTTCGCCATTCGATCAGTTTCAAAAGAACTAGACGTTCCTTCTGCCAGACTTACTTATTTCTCTTTATTTGAATCCCACCTCCGCTATGGCCTTCCCTTTTGGGGTTGCTGTACCACCGAGCAATTTCGTAGTATTTTTATGCTTCAAAAGAGAGCTATTCGTTATTTGTTTGGTCTAAATAATAGAGCTCACTGCCAATACTATTTCAAAAAACATGAAATATTAACACTTCCTGCATTATTTATTTTGGAAACGGTATGTTTGCTGAGAAAACATATAAACACCCTCCCAGAAAGGCCACAACATGTATACCCTACCAGAAACTCTAGGCATGATATTTATCTTCCCATTCCTTCCACAGAATTAATAAAAAAATCAATTATTTACAACGCCATAAAACTTTACAACAATCTGCCAGTACATTTAAAATCTATCCCTATGCTTGCACAATTTCGAAAAAACACCGTAGCATAGAATTTTGGAAATCATTATATAGGGAAAAGAACTGTCGAACATTCACTTAAAACTTAATTATTTTTGTTAGGTATTGGATTAAAAACAATTTAATTCTTTTTGTATACTACATTCTACACTAGTTCAATATACCTTCTGTTTAACATCACAATTATTTGTATAACTATAATAACATAGAGTTTAAGGTCGCATAGTTGCAATTTTGATTTCAATGTCATCGAAATTATTCACCTCGTACATGTGTGTTTGTTTACTTTTATAAGGTTATCATGATTCATTTACTGTTTGCAATGTTATGTTATATTCTAACGTGTGTTTTACGATTTAGTAAATTGATAATTTACATTTACAAAAAAAAAGCACTGACCTGTGGATATTATTTTCGATTAATGTTTTGATATGTCTTATTTTTAGGTATATTTTGCTTTGTCCATAAAATTGTAAAATTTTTCTGCGGCAATAAAGCATACTTTTGTTTGTTTGTTTGTTTGAAAATAATTAAAAAAACGAAATTGACACTTTCCCCTCTGTGTATTAACTAAAATTCTTAAAATATACAAAAATGAACACAAACTTGATGGGTTGGGGCATTTTTTCGCAAAACCGCCTATCTAAAGAGATATACGAGGTATTCTATATTTTTTGCCCATGCTGCTGTTTAATACATATATGGTACATAGTTATAGGTAATTATTTATTTACTATGGATAAGCGTTAGATTTGTCATCACACTAATTAAATGACTAACAACGTTAAAGTTTTGGGGATTTGAGTACCAGTGTGGCAAGTTAAACATAACATGCTTTCTCTGGTAACTGGAGCTAACTTACTATTGAGTTATATTTAATGGCATCCAGTCCAAAATAAACTTAGCTGATACAGGCAACCCACCGACAACTCGAATCGTTAGAGATAAGCTCAATTAAACTTAAAGGGATAAGTTTCAAACGAAGGAGTTGTTAACACTGCAATACTTAATTTGGAACATCGTTGGAAGTAAAAATTAGTGTATTTAATCGCGTACACCCGTATTCACTAAAGAGGTTTAAATTTAGACCAGGTCTAACTTGACAGTTGTAGGTTTAAGATGACATATAACAGTAACACAAATAGTTTTTGTAAATGTCACCATTACAAAATGACACTGACATAATTAAAACATAACTAGTGAATTGTAGTCGAATGCGGTCTTATCGTGCGGGTCCAAAGGTCACCAACATTATGAATCAAATCAGAAAGCATAGTGAATACCAAAATGTTGTGTGATTCTTTTATCGAGCTATTAAATCTCGATGGGCTATTTACAAATATACAGGGAGAAAGAAAATAATTTTTTTTTATTGTATTACGCAAAATTATTAAGATAGCCACTTAATATTATTTTAAATATTAAATGCAGAGGGACTAAATAAGAAAATTCGCTAAATATGTATTTGGTTAAAATTTTTTGGTTGGCAAAAACAAAAATACACAAAATTGCAAGCGCCTTAATAAAGTCGGAAGGCGGTTAGAATCAGTGGAACAATCAGGATATGTTCTATTTATACAGCCACTTAATGAAATGGAGATTATCAATCACCAAAAATTATGAGCCCCGCTTAACCTAAATCTAACCACTTATACAGTGTCATTTATTTAAATGCGGGCCACCCCTTTGCAAAGAAAACTTGTTTTTTTTTGTATTGTAATAGCAAAAAAATTTTATTTTGCAAAAATATTATACACTTTTGTTAAAAACACAAGCTTAGTTATTACTTTCCTCGTGAGATTTTTTCAGATCTTTACGTTTAAGGGTCCCTAGATGCCGAAAAACATGTTTTCTTAATTCCGTCTGTCTGTAGGTATCCGCGGCAACACTATAAAACTTATCGGATTTCTTGAAATTTCAGTCTAAAATTAAGAGCCATGCATGCGCAAAGTACAGGCTGTTATATATATATATATATATATATATATATATATATATATATATATATATATATTGCCTACAAAATTACAAATATACTAAAAAAGTAAGCAAAAAAATTGTGTCAAATCTATTAAAAAAATTTTAAATTCAAATTCACTGGCTAATATCCAGGAGCCAGTGGCAAAAGCTTTGAGAATCGATATAAGGAATGTACAGAAACTAGTGCAAGAAAAGAAAACATAATTTACTTCCGAAGAAGATTAAGAAATGTACACGAAAAAATCCAAAGGCAAACGACTTAAGTTACAACGCAATTTACGATTTATGCACGTCAAAGACTAATATAACCCTTCAGAAAATTTTTAATATTATAGACTAAAAAATATTATCATCACTTAAGAAATCCTCATCTTCTGACTCGTCCTCAAATGACGCAATGATCATTGGTGCTATTTCGACATCTAGAGCTCGTTCTCGATTCCACCAATCCCATATTAATTTCTCCGTATGTTTCACAGATTTCTTAATCCAGTACTCCGGCGTATTATAATTTAATGAATCTTGCCAAACAATTTGTACTTCATCCGTTGTAAGACCATCGTTCACGTGTTTTTCGTAATATGATTTTGCCCATACTAATTATATTGCGTTTAACTGGCAATTGTATGGCGGCAGTCGTAAAACCTCATGTCCATTTTCCCGTAATATTTCATCTACGGCATATATTGTTGATTTTTTAATAGATTTTGCCATTAAAAGAAGTGCGAGTTTCAGCATATTGGGTAAACGATTTTGTTTTTTAGCTTCGGCGCTATGCACCTACCTAAGCTGCGCTTCACCCATTCTTAAATTCACGAACCGCCACTGGGGAAGGTGTAGCCAATGCGTTTAAATTCCGTTCAAACGTATTGTATGGAAGAATTATAATAATGCTATAAACTAGGCTCAACGACAATTTCAGGAATGTGTAAGAAGAGAGGATTGTCGTCTGTTAGATATTATTTTCAAAATTAGATGTTAGTGTCAATTATGTTATTTTTCAATTTTTCTTTGGTTTTTAATAAACAAAATTTTTTTCTCCCATATATAGAATTGTTCCATACAAAACTATTTGAGTTTCTCTTTACAAAGGACCTAAAATAATGTCTATCATACTTTACTCCAAAGATATTTGTCCTCTAAGTGTGTGAGAATGATTTCAGAAAAACGAAGAATGTGAAACAAACATTAGCAATAAGAAATTTCAACAGATCGTTGTAGCAATTGTCTCAGGGAGAATGGAAAGCGCAACAGGTACGTTTAAAACACACGGTTTTAAATACTAGTTTAGGCTACAAGATATCGGCCAACTGTTAGATTAAATATTTATATTAGGAAAAGAATATGCGGTTTGCAGGTCTGTAGATACTGGTGCAGGTGAACGTAATTAGAGCTTTAATTTAAGCAACAGAAATTAGTTAACTAGATATTGCATTTCGATTGTAAAGTCCTTCTAACAGATCTCACTCCAGAATCCGATATATTTGAATAAAATAAGAAAGATAAATCTTTACTTCTATACTAATATATAAAACTTAGTTGACTGACTTGCTCATTATGTTCCAGCTCAAACCGCTTGAGTTGAAAGGCTGAATTTTGGCATACAGGTTGATTGTAGGGTGTAGAGGTTTGAATAGAAGGGATTTTTCAAAACTCGAATTTCAAGGGGTGAAACCACCCCTTAAATATTACAATATTTTTCATCTAAAAAAAGGTCAGTTTTTCGGAAAAAACGGTTGAGCACGTTTTTTTAATTTACTTTTTTGCATATTTTAGGATTTTTTAAAAATTCATGCAGGGTGTTCAAAGGGGTGAAACCACCACTTAAATAATACAATATTTTTTATTTTTAAACCGGTTAGTTTTTCGAAAAAACGCTTAAACACGTGTTTCATAATTTATTTTTTTACATATTTTTAAAAAATTTATACAATGTGTCTAAACAGGCAAAACCATCTCCTAAATATTATCATATATTTTATTTAATTAATTAATTTTTCAGTTATTCGGAAAACGCTTGAAAAAAATATGCTTTTTATTTAATTTTTTTACATATTTAAAACATTTTAAAAACCCAGACAGGGTGTCAGGCTGAAACCACCCCTTTAATATTACATTTTTTATTTAAAAAACGGTTAGTTATTCGGAAAAACACTTGAACACGTGTTTTTTATTTTATTCTATTACATATTTTAAGATTTTTTATAAATTCATACAGGGTTTTTGAAAATATCGGGTCATTGATTAATTTTTGCGACCTTCCTCCAACCGTTTGACGTAGAAAGCTGAGCTTGTGCAAACAGCTTGATTAATTATCCTGTCGAGTTCCTACACTCTCTAACCATTCAAGAATCCTTTAACATGAGCTACCTTTAAAAGCGGAGGCACCCAAATTTAAAACCACCAAAATTGTGCAATGGATCTCGGCTACTGGTTAAAACATTACAAAACAATGTAATTAAGTCTACTATTATTTCTGGCCCTGGTCTGGGAGAAATATATACCACATACATACCACGTATCCCTTTAATTCCGTCAAAACATCCTTTTCAATTTAAATATGTACAGTTTCCTCTAAAGCTTAAGGGCAATCCTTAAGTAGAGCTGGAGAAGACTAACGCTACGATTGTTTTTTCATGGTCAACTCTATGTCGCATGCTCTAGAGCAGCCATGTCAGACATGCGGCCCAGTGAGCATTTTTCTGCAGCCCAAATCAGTTTTGAAAACAGCCAGATAATCCGGCCCGCGAACAAGTTGAAAACTGTTTTTGAAAGCGCGCGCCGCTGGAACAACGATTGGTATAATCAAATGTACAATTGTACATAGTGCCATCTATGTTTAGGACGATGAACTACACATACTCAACCTAAAACCTAAAGCCAGACGTTATCTGGCTTGTTATATGAAATTCTATCGCGCAAAAATACAGATGACGCTATCTGAACATTCTGGAAGGAACCCGAGAAATCACAATCCGCATATAAGCCGTGTTCGATTGAGTTCAGTCGTTCAGAGTTTAGTCAGTTATGAGTCAGTTGCGATAGAGTTTCGAGTTAAGTTGCGCACTTATCGTTACGACGATTTCATTGCATTTTCTATTGCCTGTGACAAAAGTACGGATGTGTGTGATGTGGCGCAACTCGCTGTTTTTCTTCATGCGGTTGATACAGATATCAATGTGTATGAAGAATTACTGGAATTAGTACCATTGCATGATACAATTGGGAAGGATATTTTCAATGTTGTTTATGGACTTCTGCAAAAGTACAATTTAGATTTGTCAAAACTGTGTTCCATTGCAACAGACGGAGCTCCTTCAATGACTGGAGTAAAAAATGGCTTCGTTAAAATATTACAGACATGAAATCAGAGAAACAACTGGGAAGGATATTTTCAATGCTGTTTATGGACTTCTGCAAAAGTACAATTTAGATTTGTTAAAACTGTGTTCCGTTGCAACAGACGGAGCTCCTTCAATGACCGGAGTAAAAAATGGCTTCGTTAAAATATTACAGACAAAGATCCGAGAAACGGGCAGTGACAAACCAGATTTTCATCATATTCATTGTATAATCTACCAAGAAGTTTTATGCTCAAAAGTGATCAAGTTGGAAAGTGTTTTAAAGTCAGTGAAAAAAATTATAAACTTCATGAGGTCACGAGGCCTTAATCAGCGACAGTTTTCTGCATTTGTACGTGATTTAGAAACTGACTACACTGGTTTACCATATTATGCAAGGTTACATACCTCGGAAAATGCATGTTGATTATTTATTTATATTTGAATGATAGGTAGCAAGTTAGTAGTTTGTCTCGCAACTCATGGCACAGTTTTAGGTAAAAAGGGGTTCTTATCGTAGTACGTTTTTTTGTGGAATATAATTTTTTGCTATTTTTTAATTTAAACCTTAGAGTAGAATCAGACATTCACAATAATATACTACATTTTAAAAATAACGGCTTAGACGAAGTTAAAACTATACTAAAATATCAAATTGTGGTATATTTGACTTAAATTTTTTTTCCCACCATCCTTACAAATCCTTAAAAAAGAAGTGTTGTGATTGATTTAGTTGACCGTGCCATATCTTTAACGTCACCAGAATACCGTCCTGAAGCCCTTAATAAAGTTAAAGAGACCTTGAAGGCAAATCATTTTCCAGAAAAACTGATAAAGAAAAATTATCAAACAAAGGTCGTACATATATTATAACAATCATAACGAAAACGTAAAACAAGATAATACGCAAAAAAATATATTGCAATGCCATACACGTCTCAATTATCTGAAAAATTAAGACATATCTTAGGAAAATATAACATAATTGTGTGTCATAAAGCCCAGAACCTGATAGGCTCCCTATTTACAAAATTAATGCGATGGCTTTGATTTTCTATGGTACACGACCGGTTTTGGAAACTCAAAGAAGAAATACGCGTTTTCATGGAAACAAAAGGAGAAGATGTCAGCTTATTTTGCGATGTACCTTTTTTACAAGATCTTTTATTTATGGTAGATATCACAAAACACTTGTCGGACTTAAATACGAAATTGCAAGGACCACGTCAAGTTATTACAGGTATGCATGATCATGTGAAAGCTTTCAAGTGTAAGATGATGTTGTGGGAAAAACAGTTAGCAGAGGATAATCTGTCACATTTTCTGACTTGTAAGGCATATCAGGAAAGCACAAGTGTTCCAATATCATACAACATATATTCAGAGAAAATGAGAAGCCTTCTGGCAGAAAATGAGTAGCGCTTTCAGGATTTTAAGACTCAGACTCATTTAAAACAAAAATTTGATAGTGTTGGTATATTCGAATGTTATAAGTACTTGCCTGTTCAATACCAAGAAATGAGAAAATTTGCCTGTAAAATCCTGTCAATGTTTGGAAGTACCTATAAGTGTGAACAACTATTTTCTTTGATGAAGGAAACCAATCTCCCGCAAGATCGCTATTGACGGACGCACACTTGCACTCAATTTTAAAAGTTATTTCTGCCGATAAATTCGGGCCACAAATAGATAACTTAATTAAAGACAACAGATGCCAAATATCTGGCAAAAGAATTTAACGTTTGTAGTCTTTTGTAATGTCCTTTTTATTGAAAATTTAATAAATAGACTTGTTCTATAATAGTACTTGTTCTCAAGATTTTCAGTAGTTTGTCTTCTTTAAGATAATGTTTTGCGGCCCACATAGTCGATGGTCTTCATGCTTTTGGCCCACCAGTGACTTTGAGTTTGACATGGCTGCTCTTGAGTAAGTTCACGTAGTAGCTTGGGTATTTTACAGCCAAAGAATGCAACAACAAACATGGTTTATAAAGAGGTACTCAAGTGAGGCGATTTAAGTACCTCTTTACATCCCCTTCATCATAGTCATATAGGCGAATGAAGTCGCGGGTACCCACTAGTAAAATAATAAAAAGAAAAATAAAATACTTTGTTTAAGGATAAATCAATTTGAGCGTTTCAGTTCCAGCATACTGTAAAATATTAGGGTGTAGCCTATAAAAAACAGATAATAAACATTCATCAAAAAAATTCCTACGGTTTAATTCCAGTATTTTCCCAAATTAATTTTTCAACCTGTTCGGTGTCATAAAACGCAAAAAGTGTTGCCGGCTGACGCTTCTCATAAATTTCAAGTAGATTGTCGTTTTTTTCCGGGCGCGGCTCGTTTCCAGTTGTTTTGTGGTTTTAAAAATTTAGATTATATCTTTCTGAAAATTTACGTTTATATGAAAAAGGGTAACATGCCAACAAAAATGCTAAACAAAGCCAAATTAGATACAAACTTTCTGTGGGTTTTACGAATGAAAAGAATATAAATGCCTCAAGTGGCGTCTCGCTGCCTCCTTTTTGATGGCGCCGTGGCGCAACTTAATAACGTCATCGCGGCAACGACTTCCGAAATACGCCCATTTTATCGAAGGCTATATTTCGTGGCGGTTCGTATCAAGATATATACACAAACCGCAATGAAGGAACGTTATTTTCACGTAAGCGAAAGCAAATATTTTGACGGGGTGAGAAATTTTTATTTTCTAGCCGTTTGGCGCTCTCGATTTCCAGATTTAAGACGTCGATGTTTTATTGGTATAGCTTCGGTCGTTTAATTTAATCAAATATGTTAAAAATGGTAATTGATTGATTTGGGAAGATAGTAAACAACGAACGAGATCCCGTCTTTTACCCCTGAAAAAATCAGAGATCGACGCCAATGAAACACAAAATCTAATTCCCAGAGACACTGAGCTATAGACTGTTTCAGATTGAAGAGGCTACTGGGTGACCCACCAATAATTTATGCCACTTCTATAGTTTGGCATTGATCTCATTCCAAAATTCTTTCTTTTCATCAAGTGCAGGTAGTACTACCCGGTGTTGGGTCAATTTATGCGTTTTTCCTATTGTTATCCGTTCATACACACTAAAAATGGTACGCTAAAGGCGTGCGGTTGGATACTTATAGAAAGAATTTAAATTTAACGAAATTTTAATTTAGCAAAATAAAAGATATATATAATAATATTATATATATATAATATTATATAACATGATCAAGAAAAACAAAGAAGATGAAAAAACTTAAGTTAAAACTAAAACTAAAAACTACAACATGCGTCTATATGCGGAAATAATGTCAACGCAATAGCGATCGCCCCACATCAGAAGCATTAGCTATGGAAAAATCCAAGTGATAGCTCTTGTTATATTTATCACACATTAAATACAGAGGTGAAAATTTGTGTTTGTGCGTGTGTTGTCGTGAGTTTAAACGAGGTACACAAAAATTCAGATTTCCTAGTATATATGAACAATCAATTTTATAATTAAGCAATTTAAATTATGTAACTAAACGGTGGTAGTCACGGCGATTTTTTAGGTAATCATATTCTAAGTTGTTAAGCAGCTGCTCATACGGATAGCCCTGATGGGGATATATACGTCTTTCAAAAAACAGCATTTTAAAATCCACGTTGTATTCTTTCTAGACTCTCTATGTGTGTATTGTACTCAGGTCCCCAAATTATTGAGCCGTATTTCAGTTTAGAGCGGACGTAAGAATTGTACAATAGCTTTAGTACACGTTTTTAAAGTCCCTCGTACAGCGTAAAATGAATCCATACATTCTGGAGGCTTCGGCAGTAATAATATTCCTGTGAGGGACGAATGAGAGTTTTGAATCAAATAAAACTCCGAGATCGCGAAATGAGTCACACTGAGAAATAGCCTTATCTGCTACGGAGTAGTCATATTTACAAATTGACAGTTTATTAGAAAATGTTATTACATTTACATTTCCCCCCTATATTAAGCATTAAGTTGTTAGTAAAGACACCAATTATTTATAATATCCAGACTCTTTTGTAGCTCAATGCAATCAGCAATCCCACTGATATTGGTATAACTTTAATATCATCAGCATACATTAAAGATTTTACGTTTAGGTCACAAGCAATATCGTTGATAAAAAAGGATAAAAATAGCGGTCCCAGAACAGACCTTGAAACAATTCAGAAACTGCAACGTATTTGCTAGAAGTATGTCCATTGAGGGCGACATACTGTTGACGTCCCGATAAGTACGAACTGACGAGTTTTATTAATCTGTTAGAGAATCCAGTATTTTTAAGTTTAGTAAGTAAAATTTTATGATCAATTCGGTCAAACGCTTTTGAAAAATCTAAGTATATTACGTTTGTTTGACTGCCTGCATCAATTGATTCGGCTATATATCATGCGAAATACAAAGCAAATTGGTAATTGTTGATCTTCCCTTAAAAAATCCATGCTGTTGGGGTAGAATGAGTTCTTTAACTAGAGGAAAAAGAGAATCATGCAGCAAGATTTCAAATACTTTACAAATATTACAGATAATGGACACCGGTCTGTAGTTTAAGATTTCATTTCTGTCACCTTTTTTGTACACTGGACAAACCCTAGAAACTTTCCAAAGCTGTGGTATCGTGTGTTGTTGTAAGCATAAGTTAAAAATAAACAGAAGGGGTTTTAACAAGACTAATTTGCAATCATGAATAAGAAAAGCAGGAATTAAATCCGGTCCAGTTGTGTTTTTTGGGCGTATTTTTTTAAGGCTTTTATAACATCCTCTTCGGAGAAATATGGAACGTCAATATTTATATTGGAAGAAATATTATTCACCTCTACAAAATTTGTATCCGAATTAGAAAACGTTTGTTCAAAATAGGAAGCAAAAGAATTAAGAATATCTAAAGGGACACTTAATTTATTATTATTATTATAAAACATATTGTTAGGCATGCTATAAATTTCTTTTTTACTTTTGATAAATGATCAAAAAATTTTTAGGGTTACTCTTAATATCTGTCTCGATTCTCTGTATATATAAGATATAACTATCTTTAATGTCTGTTTTTATTTTTGTTCTAAGGTTCGTAAATAATTCCAAACAACCATATTTTATGTATTTTTTATGACATTTATACTTTTTCTTAATATTCTGGATGATCCTGGATGTAAACCATGGTGGGTATTTACGTTTAGGCATTTTTTAATACTTGGGTACACATGAATCAAAAATTTCATAGATTTTGTCATAAAACAAGACACATGCACTCTCTACATCATTTGCCCGTTCAAGAAATGACCAATCAATATTATAAAATGTTTCATACATCACCGGAAAATTTGCTTGGCGAAAATTATAATTGTTTTCAAGATTTAAAGCCAAATCACATTTACGGTTTACAGATTGAGAGTATTGAAATGATATTTCCAAGGCAGGGTGATTGTTATCTTCTTGTATTAGCCTATCCAAGGCCCTATTAATCACACATTGCGGATTATTATGTATCACTAAATCTAGGACTCGGTTGTTAATATTTCTTACGTTATTACTTTGGGTGAGATTCATATAGGATAAAAAATTATTAAGTAAACAAGCACATTGGTCTCTGGTTTCACAATCCAAAAACTCTGAATAAGCTGGTAAATTGAAGTCCCCAAGAATACATATATTTTTGACAAACATAATATTTAAAGAAAGAAAAAAATCAAGTAAGTTTTCCAAATTTCTAACAGAGACAGGAGGTGGTATATAGACTAGAAAAAATAGGATATATATATATATATATATATATATATATATATATATATATATATATATATATATATATATATATATATATATATATATATATATATATATATATATATATCTATATATATATATATATATATATATATATATATATATATATATATATATATATATATATATATATATAGGAAATATAGTAAAAAATGCAACTGTTATTTCATATGCTGATGATACCGCTATTTTATTTCAGGGAAGCGGATGGGCTGATACCGAAGGGCGGAGCTTGGCCTTGTAAAGCTCTTTCTTCTCCTTAGTTTAAATTTAAAAAAACATAATATATTAGTTTCTCAGTTACAATGGCAGATAGGCCCCGAAATGATGTTCTAAAAATTCATAAAGATGATTGTGACTTCAATAAATGTAAATGTGAACAAATAAAAAATGTAAACGATATGAAATATTTAGGTATTATAGCAAACCAGCATTTAATATGGGATGAGCACTGCTATCATATAACTTCAAAAGTTAGAAAACTTTTTTACAAATTTTATTATCTCAGAGACATATTAGACAATAAACAATTGAAAATTATCTATACAGCTCTAATAGAATCAATACTCAGATATTACATAATTATTATCTGGGGAGGGGCTTTCAATAATGCATTGCGATGTGTGAGTGACTACACAAAATACTGTACTAAAAATTATATATAGAGAGTAAAGACGTTATTCCACTGATAATTTATACAAAGAAACGAAAGTCTTACCTCTCCGAGCTCTATTTATACATAGATGTATGATGTACCTGCCAAAAATTAAATCTCTTTTGTCCAGAATGGATAATACCTATACCAGTCGTTCGAAAATGATCAAAAAATTTTAGGGTTACTCTTAATATCTGTCTCGATTCTCTGTATATATAAGATATAACTATCTTTAATGTCTGTTTTTATTTTTGTTCTAAGGTTCGTAAATAATTCCAAACAACCATATTTTATGTATTTTTTATGACATTTATCCTTTTTCTTAATATTCTGGATGATCTTGGATGTAAACCATGGTGGGTATTTACGTTTAGGCATTTTTTAATACTTGGGTACACATGAATCAAAAATTTCATAGATTTTGTCATAAAACAAGACACATGCACTCTCTACATCATTTGCCCGTTCAAGAAATGACCAATCAATATTATAAAATGTTTCATACATCACCGGAAAATTTGCTTGGCGAAAATTATAATTGTTTTCAAGATTTAAAGCCAAATCACATTTACGGTTTACAGATTGAGAGTATTGAAATGATATTTCCAAGGCAGGGTGATGGTTATCTTCTTGTATTAGCCTATCCAAGGCCCTATTAATCACACATTGCGGATTATTATGTATCACTAAATCTAGGACTCGGTTGTTAATATTTCTTACGTTATTACTTTGGGTGAGATTCATATAGGATAAAAAATTATTAAGTAAACAAGCACATTGGTCTCTGGTTTCACAATCCAAAAACTCTGAATAAGCTGGTAAATTGAAGTCCCCAAGAATACATATATTTTTGACAAACATAATATTTAAAGAAAGAAAAAAATCAAGTAAGTTTTCCAAATTTCTAACAGAGACAGGAGGTGGTATATAGACTAGAAAAAATAGGATTGATATATATATATATATATATATATATATATATATATATATATATATATATATATATATATATATATATATATATATATATATATATATATATATATATATATATATATATATATATATATATATATATATATATATATATATATATATATAGGAAATATAGTAAAAATGCAACTGTTATTTCATATGCTGATGATACCGCTATTTTATTTCAGGGAAGCGGATGGGCTGATGCCGAAGGGCGGAGCTTGGCCTTGTAAAGCTCTTTCTTCTCCTTAGTTTAAATTTAAAAAAACATAATATATTAGTTTCTCAGTTACAATGGCAGATAGACCCCGAAATGATGTTCTAAAAATTCATAAAGATGATTGTGACTTCAATAAATGTAAATGTGAACAAATAAAAAATGTAAAAGATATGAAATTTTTAGGTATTATAGCAAACCAGCATTTAAGATGGGATGAGCACTGCTATCATATAACTTCAAAAGTTTTTTACAAATTTTATTATCTCAGAGACATATTAGACAATAAACAATTGAAAATTATCTATACAGCTCTAATAGAATCAATACTCAGATATTACATAATTATTATCTGGGGAGGGGCTTTCAATAATGCATTGCGATGTGTGAGTGACTACACAAAATACTGTACTAAAAATTATATATAGAGAGAAAAGACGTTATTCCACTGATAATTTATACAAAGAAACGAAAGTCTTACCTCTCCGAGCTCTATTTATACATAGATGTATGATGTACCTGCCAAAAATTAAATCTCTTTTGTCCAGAATGGATAATACCTATACCAGTCGTTCGAAAAATACTTATAAAACTCCGCTCTATAAGATAACTCATGGCCAAAGAATAGTTACGTACTTTGCTCCTAAGTTATACGGTTTTACATATACGGCAAAAGACAATAAATACGTCGGCCAAACTGGAGGATCTTTTCAAGTAAGAACAAAGAAACATCTAAGGTCAAATAGGATCAAATAGGACAACAATTACAATTTCGGAACACATCTAAAAGCGGACGGACAAAAACTTGACATTTTAAAAAATCTAGAATAAGTTCTTTCTCAAGCTCGTTCCTCACACAATCTGACTGGCCATTCGAACTTTTGGTCTAGAAATTATGTCAAAGCTATAAAACACTTCAAATAGCATTACCGCTGTCTGCCATATTTACTATTTAAATAAATGAATTTCAAATGAATGACTCCAACTTTCATTATCTGGATGATTCTTCAATCGGATATATCCTTGACAAGGTGAGGCCCTACAGCGAACCAAAAAACTTCAAAATCACTAAATTTGTTATTTATATATTTTATGTTTAATACTTTTTGTATTGGTACGACTACATATTTTTATTTAACCTTTTACATAGTTTATATATCGTTCCGTTTTTTGTACATTGTGATTTGCCCTCTGTGATAAGTTGACTTGACTTGTTTGTTTTATGGCTTTGCAGCAAGGCAATCACCAGATTGCTCTCCGTCCGGGGCTTATTCAAAGCTGAGGCAACCCTTCCAGATGATTTACACCTTATTCCAGTTTGGAGACGTTGTCGGTAGGATGTCCGGATGGCGAGCTCTAAACTCCCGGACGGACAAGCAGAACTGCAGCAGACGAAGGGGATAGAATGCAGGAACAACTAGGCCTCACACGTTCACACCGTTTGCTCCCTTTCTAGCGGGGTCGTTTGTTTCCACACTAAGCATTTTGAGTCTCCCGCTTCCCCCCCAAAATAAAGCAGCAAAACGGAACACGTGGAACCAATTATGTTAATAACATAGAGGTTTGCCTTCAACGAGACCAACCGGAAGACTGTTCCTCTAAGTTTTTTCTTTTTCCTGTTTATCCTATTACGTAACAGGACATATTGGCTTTGCTACAAGGCAGTCGCCAGATTGCTCTCCGCCCGGGGCTTAGTCAGAGCTGGGGCAACCCTCCCAGATTATTTACACCTTATTCCAGTTTTTAATTACAGATCATATACTTCCTGATGATGCAATTGTCTCGAAACGCCTATTATGTGCCCAACTAATTAGGTCCTATCCGAACAAAACAATAAGAATCTTAAATAATCGCGTTTTACTCTTTCGCGTCGCAAGAACTTATTTTTTAATCGCGTAACAAATTATGAAATATTACGAGAGTCGCTGCTAGGAAACCTTAAAACCATTCTTGTGCCTCGGAATGATGCATTGCTTTTGATCACGGCATTTTCCAATTTCGCCGGAGATATTTTATTTGTGCGGGAACTGCATTTAACAGACATTCTACACTTTATGTCGCCGAAATGAGCGCTTTCTTGGAAATTTCTTATTCGACTATTTCTGAGTCGTTTCTGGAGAAATATGGTGGTACACAGTGAGAACAATATTAAGAGACAGGAGCTAGAATTTTATTTCATGAAACTTTCCTAAAGGCCTTAGGATATTTTAACAATCACCTGTGCATTTTTATGTAAGTAGCAGTAATAGAGAGAGAGAAAGTCGACAGCACGATAGCTAATAATGTTTGTCAACCTTAGTCCACCTGAGATAGGTATTCCTGAGGAATGATGTCTTGTTAGAGACAGTGGCGGCTCGTGGTGAATTATATTGGGAGGGCAATAACAAATTTAAAAATAGGCATATTTAAAATAAAATAATAAATATCTTAACTTTAAATTGAGCTTAAAATTCTCTTAAAGTTCAGGTTTACTCTTCGTTCTTTAGAATTGGAAAAATGCTGAATGACACGTTCGTTAAAATTGCACGCACATTCCTTTTATAAACGATTTCTCGATACTTAACATTGCTAAAGCGGCTAGTCTATCTTGGCCCAACTTCTCATCAAAATTTATAAGCCCTCGAAAAACCCCTGGTATTTCAGACAGAGCCGTTTCTTCATGGCCACGTAGTGCAGTGCCAGCTCGAATGCCCTACAAAATTTTACACAATCTATAATTTTGTTTAAAATATAACGATTTTTGGATACATTTTCATTAAAATCAACACTTCCGACCGTAGCATAGTTCACCGAACATTTCATGTGATCTGCAGAAAACGCATGTTTTTTTATTTCTTCTTTTAAGTGTTTTAAGTGGTTTTGCATCATAATGAGTCCGACGAGTCCTTAGAAAACAACAAACGAACATAACAGTAAAATGAGTTAGAGACTTCACAACCACATATCCAGTTAGCTAAATCGTACATACTTTTGCAAAAGTCTCGATGAACCTTTTTATTTTTGTCACTACCAGTTTGTCGTATACTATGTTCTGGCAAATTGCGACCAGTTACCTTGAATTCGCTTATTTTCTCAAAATTAAGTTCGTTAGCACACTTTAGTTGTTTCATTTTTTGCACCACCGATATTTTAGTTCATCTACATTAACAACTCGAACATAGACCACCTTGAAATTGGTTATTTTCGCAAAATTAAATTCGTAAGCACTTTTAAGTTTTTTATTATTTTGCACTAGTCAGTAACAACATTTTATTTCCTGTATATATATATATATATATATATATATATATATATATATATAATATATATATATATATATATATATATATATATATATATATATATATATATATATATATATATATATATATATATATATATATATATATATATATATATATATATATATATATATATATATATATATATATATATATATATATATATATATATATATATATATATATATATATATATATATATATATATATATATATATATATATATATATATATATATATATATATATATATATATATATATATATATATATTACAAAATCAATTTTTATCGATTAAAAACGTCCGAAGCAATATCGAGTTAGAATATCGACCGCGCGACCTCAGAACAATTGAACTTCCGCATGCCGACGTGATGCCGCGACCGATCGATCGAATTATGAGAAGAGACCGGCTGTAACAAACTTTTCCGTTCGTTACAATTTTTGGTTCAAAATTCGATTTAAACTGAATAATATTAACAATTTTCTAATTAATAGCATCAAATCACAATTTTACTGGATTAACATTTGCTTGGAATATTAAGTACCGCACGCATGGCACCGAAGTTATTATATCGATCCCGAATCAACAGATCGCAAATTCTCGCTTTGTAAAACACGTTCAAAGGAAATTTCTAGATTCAGATTTCGTCCGCCACATTTAAAATAAAATTTATACATATGCTTTTCAATTTCATGAATATTATTATAAAATGGTCCCTAGTTGATTCTTTATTAGGTGTATCACATAGATAGTTGTATTGAGAAAATTTCCTGAGTTTTAGATTGATCAAATATTAACTATTAATTGGGTTTTTCATTATTAAAAATGTTAACTGCCAAAAATAGATTCTGAATTGGCGCCATGTTTTGGTGAGACATACGGATGTACTGTTTTTATGTAGTCCGATTCCGTAATACCGAGTGGGTCAGTCGTTTCGAGCCTCTTTTGCAAAATTTCTATTGTTGAAAGCAAACATGAGATAAGTTAGTTGGATCTTAGTTAATATTTTAACTTAGTCAGCCTAGATGCTGGATTAAATCCAATAAAGTCTCAATTCAGTAATAGATTACTGCTTTCTTAAACCATAACATCTGGTAAGTTAATTTTGAGTGTTTTCTGGCAAGAAAAAATACATTTTTGGGCATTGTGAACATGTTGACTCATTTCGCCATTTTGTTTCAGGTTTTTTTTTTCTTTTAACATTTTTCCTCTTTTCTACAATTTTTTCCCTACCACTTTCAATTGTTTTAATTATTAATTGGAAAATGGATATTAAAAGTAAATAATCAATAAAATGAAGAATTTATTGCATAATTCAAATTAAAAGTGATTCCTGGGCGAGGAAAATTCAATGGTAACTGTTTTGTGGTAAATCTTCTCAATTCCTGGAGGAAGAAGTCCTTTTTTAGTACCGTGTGGTCATTTTTCTGGACAAGTGCTGTGTGTCCAGTTCCAGGGTGTCATTGTTCCTGTTTTGGACTTGGGTAGTCTACAAGGAATGACGCCATAGCAAGGATATACTCCCGGACATATGTTGAAAAGATTTATGATTTCCTTATTTTCGCTTCTTTGGATTGATGTAGTGGCCATGCATTAATTCATTAGGAATTACTTAATGCTTATTTGAAAACTACATACCGAAACCTCTCTTCTGTCTTCAATTCCTTCTTTTTATTAATTAATAATTATCTTCAAAAAATATATAAATGGTATAAATTATAAATTATTGGTAATATATATATATATATATATATATATATATATATATATATATATATATATATAAAAAAATTTGCGTCTCGATTTACGTAAAATTTAAATATATCTTCTTGATTTAAATATATCAAATTTAATGTAGGTATAAAGTAATACTTACACTGTGTATAAACATTGTCTATGTGGCATTGGTATATTTACTTGTAAAAATTATTATCTGTACTAAAATATTAATTTCTTAAAGATTTTTGGACATTTACTTTTATCCTAATTAGGTATAAAATTTTTCTTTCTTATAAATTATGTGAGTGTATATTAAATCAAAGTATCATACTAGTGAGTAATACCATTGATATTTCACTAATTTAAATTTAAGATTGTGGCATTTTATTTCATGTTAAATTTATTGAGATTATGGAACTGAAATTTTGATTTTCTTTTCTATTGTAATTTTCCTCTAATATCAAATTGGACTTTTTGAATTAAAATTTCTCTTATTCTATCTTAATTTGAATTTATAATTACTTGACTATTTATGATTAAATTTTTTCTACTTAAGAAATTTGCTTAAAAGTGAATTATCTAGAGTCATGTTGTCATTTTAGAAATTTTGCATAAGGTCAAATATCAGCCGATCATAAAATTGAGTTTCATTGTTTGTTTGTTCGAAAAGAACTTCATATTATCTACTAATTAAATTAAACCAAACTGATAAAAGATCAGCTGTTTTACTAATTAATATTCAACAACCGAACACATAACTGAGTTTCATTGTTTGTTTGTTCGAAAAGAACTTCATATTATCTACTAATTAAATTAAATCAAACTGATAAAAGATCAGCTGCTTAACTAACTGATAATCAACAACCGAACACATAATTGAGTTTCATTGTTTATTTGTTCACCAAGAACTTCACATAAATAAATTTCAATCATACTGGTAAACGATCAGCTGCTTAAAAATATTAAAAAAATCTAATTACCAACTAAATTTATTTAACCCATTTAATTTCTTTAGATCTATATGATTTTCTTATCCTTGCTGACTTAAATCGTAATTTATTATCTTTGTTAAATTGAATCGTTTGAATATTTTAACTTAATTTTATGAGAAAATGTACTTTCTAACCTTAATTTAATAATTAACTGATTTTTATGCATATATTGAGAAAAAATAAATAACCAAATCTTTTCCAAAATATAATATATAATCATTTCAATTGTAAGAGAAATTAAATTTCACTTCCACTTCTAAATTGTTATTTATCATATATGTGGAAATTTATAAACTGACGTATGTCAGGTACTTATATTGTAAAAATTGAAAACAATATTCAAGACAGTCCAAGGAAAAATAAATTGGTAGTTACGTGATTTTGTTTTTCATTTATTTAATTTAGGTCACATTAGCATATATTTTATCTTTATTTTTTACTAAATATCTAAATCTAATTATTTTAAGTTGCTCTCTTCCTTTATTTTATATCTGTATATCTTTCTTCTTCGAGCTCCTATAGCTCTGGCGCCCATAGCCAAATTATAAAAAAAAACTTTTCCAACGTTTGCTAAGTTCAATTAGCCGGAGTATTTTACATTAAAATTATATTCTTATTAAGTTGCTCTAAAACATCAGCTAGCCGAGTCGAACTTACGATATTATAATAGTTTTTCTTAGTGATCTTAAGAGTCATTTAACAAACATAAAAATATAAAAAAAGCACTAAAGAAAACTTTATACGGCTGATGACCCACATCGCGATTTCATATTCCATTTCCTATCACGTTCGGCTGCCGTTCGGTAGCTATGAAATCTTCGGGTACTCTCGTCAAGTTTTAAGATAATCAGGGCAATTCCGACTGCCCAGTCTAGCTTATTATAGCGTATTTTATTATGCCTAAGGAACGCAACGAGACTATTCGGACAGCCGCGCCGCGCGCGGCTAATAGTGTAGCGTATTTAACTTTTCCCAAGGTTCGCCTTTTATTACGTCTATTAGGGGGGACGGGCAAACGAATAATTTATTTTCTGAAATATTTTTGGGGGGGTCATTGACCAAATGACATTATGGAAGAGCCGCCACTGGTCAGAGAGAGCAATAAATATTAATTTATATTTATTTACACTAATTTCAGGTAACATTCTCTCGGAAAACCTCTAAATGGTATGGTAAAACCAAAATCAAAACGGGCTAAAGAACACTGTATGTCAAAATACAAAGTCAAGTTTCTTATAAAATGGATTTCCTATTTTTAAAGAATGTTCCGAGGAATGTTCCTTCAAATATTTTGAGCATTTATAATATATAAATATTACTAATAAAATATAAGAATGGGAATTATTTGTAATAATTTAATTCTTCAAATCAAGTTTTTTTACATTTTTAGAAAAAGAAAAATGTTACCCCTTATTGATATTGTTACAGCCAAAAAATCGTTTTTAAGTAGTTTATTGAAAGAACCGTTTAACCGCCCCATACTGCAGATAAAATGTTTAAAAATTTTGTTAGCTTCTATTCAAATAACAGTAATTTGAGGATTTAAACCAAATAAAAAAATTTTTATTTGGAGATTCAGAAATTTTTAAAACTACATATTTAAATTGATTGACTGAATTCGAGTGATTGTTTTATTAGATCATCTAAGAAACAATATATATATATATATATATATATATATATATATATATATATATATATATATATATTTTACCTTGATATACTCGTAAAACAATTCTCTTGCAGCACATCAAAAAATAGCATTTTGTTTTTTTGCTCGTTTATCTCTTCAATTCCATCGTCGGATTCATAGTTTTCAACCCACAGTCAAAACATTTTAAAAATTACTAATACCAGCTCATAGAAATATTGTTACTCTAAAAACAAATTACTCCACTGAACACCGCTAATGGCACAGTTCAAATGATTTAATAATAAAAATAAAATATCGACCTGTACTGAGAAACGGTTGCAAACCAAAACTTAATTGCTTTATTGAGGGTAAAATAGCACCTGATCGTTATGAGTCCGGCAACTTCATGACCATTTATCATGCGTCGGGCTATACGAGATATGTTTGATCTACCCCCTACCAGAACCAACATTTAGAAATACTTCCCTATAAACAGATGCTCTGACGTTTACGACAAATTAATAGGCTGATGACATTTTTAATAGCTCCAAAAGTCACTTTTTTCATTAGTGGGTTTCTTAGCAAGGAATTAATATTTAGTTTAGTTTAATTTTAGGATTAGCGAATAAGCTTCTAGTATAAGTTAAATATACTTCTGCCTTGCTTAAATTACTCTAAATTTTTAATCTTCGTACAGGCCTAGCACAGGTTAATCAACCTTGTTATATAGCATGTTGTACCGGGGGAGTCAACCATTAAAAAAAGTAAATTTACGTCAAACAGGTTCAGTTTAGAAACAAACTGTTTATGCTATGGGATACATATGTGAATCACGCTCATTCTAAAATATTTTGAATTATACGGGGTGCGTCAAAAAAGTAGGGCTACAAAAAGTTGTATTTTTTTAAACGGGACATCCTATATTTGATTTGATTTTTAAATTCTACATAAAATTCTAACACTTTTTGGTTTAATATGTTATATGGCTAAAATTGATATTTTCTTAAATATTTGGCTTTAAACGAAAAAAAATATAAATTTGATGCACATCTATGATTAGCAATATAACGCCTAGTTGTGCCACTAAAAATAAAATATTTTGCTTCTGCACAAAATAGGCATGAAATAAAGGACTGCTTTCGTAATATTGAAGATATTACATACAGGGTGTCCAAATTTAAATGCCCAACTTTAACACATTTAAACCAATTTATTTCAGTTTTTTTAAATTGAACCTCTTGTATATTTTTATTTATTCTTTTTAAGCCTAAAAAATCTACAACTTTTATTACATATATTGTATATCTATCTTTCAATAGTTTTCAAAATATTTTAAAATTCCCTTTTTTGCGTAATTTAGAAAATTACCAACTCGATCAAAGTAGCCATAGTAGCTGTCAGTGAAACAAAATATTTAATATGAAAACAATAGTTTATTATCTAAAATTAAGCAAATGAAAATTTAGATAATATAATAATTTGTTAATAAAATGGCTATAAAAAAATGATCTAATAACCTTAAGATGTTAACATCAGAATCTACAGTAAGCAAGACTACAAGAATTTATAAATATCATCCATTTCATATTACATTAAACCAAGGTTTGTTTACACGCTGAAGATTTTAAAATCCGTGTTAAGTTTTGTAACCCAATGATAAGGGGAGTAGGGCCATTTCCACATTTTAAAAAATGTGTTGAAAAAAGGGTCTACTCGTCTAGTTTGCAAAGAATTTTTAAAGCTATACAGAAAAAACACTTATCAGATTAAAAAAAATCGCTTTTAAGAGTTAATCAAATGTTTTCATAGTTATATTTTAAAATATGCTCAAATAAGCGTCCCCCTTCAGAAATACACATGTTTACCTTTAACAATATTTTGCCTAGTTTTAACTAGCATGTCTGGTGATATAGTGGCGCATACATCCCTGATTCGTTCCTGCATGTTCTCCCTTGCTGTAGGTGGTTGGGTGTAAACACGTTCTTTAATATAACACCACAAGAAAAAATCTAATGGAGTTATATCGCAAGATCTGGGTGGCCATTGGATAAAACCGCTACGACCAATCCATTTTTGATTAAAATTAGCGTCCAAAAATTCACGAACGTCTCGATGGTAATGAGCAGGTGCACCGTCTTGCTGCAGCCACATGTCTCTTCTTTCTTTTATGCTGAGTGGTCTGAGAAGAATAGGCAGCTCAACGTTCAAAAAATCTGAATATCTTTGTTTATTAAGTGGTTTATTAAAAAAATAAGGACCTATAATATGGTTTCCAATGATTCCACACCAAACATTTAATGACCAGTGATTTTGATGTTGTACCTCTCGATATTGTTATTGCATAATAATGCATATTATGTCTGTTTACAGCTCCATTGCTTCTAAATGTAGCTTCATCGGAAAACATGATATTCCTTATTGCCTTATCATTAAGTTGCAAAAGTTAACACGCCTTTCAAAATCTTCATCGTGCAACTCTTGGTGTAATTACATACGATATGGATGATATTTATATCTTCTTGTGGTCCTACTTACTGTAGATTGTGATGTCTCAGTTAAACTAGCAAGTTGTCGACTACTTAAACTGGGATTTTCTTCTATATGAAGTAGAATTTGCAATTCTTTATCTTGATTTGTAGAACTTTTATTGACAACTGTTCTCTTCGAATATGCCACATTGCCTATTTTGCTTCATATAGCCTTTTGGCCAGAGGGCAATTTTTTTGAGCTTCCCCCAATATATAGAACATACCTATCATTTCATTTTGTAAAAAATCCATTTTAAATTAGACAAGAATACGAAAGACGAAATACAATGCTCACAAACAACAACACGTTTTTGACATTTCATACATTTAGTCGCCAGTTTTTTCCATGGCTACTTTGATTGATCGAGTTGTTGATTTTCTAAATTACGCAAAAAAAGGAAATTTGAAAATATTTCGAAAACTATTGAAGATAGGTATATAATATGATTAATAAAAGTTGTAGATTTTCGTATTCTTAACAAGACTAAATAAAAATATACAGGGGGTTCTATTTAAAAAAACTGAAATAAATTGGTTTGAAAATGTTAAAGTTGGGCATTTAAATTTGGACACCCTGTATGTGGTATCTTCAATATTACGAAAGCAGTCTTTTATTCCATGCTTGTTTTGTGCAGAAGCAAAATATTTTAATTTTAGTGGCACAACTAGGCTTTATATTGCTAATCATAGATGTGCATCAAATTTAATTTTTTTTGTTTGAAGCTAAATATTTAAGAACGTATCAATTTTAGCCATATAACATGTTATACAAAAAGTGTTGGAATTTTATTTAGAATTTAAAAATCAAGTCAAATATAGGGTGTCCCATTTAAAAAAGTACAACTTTTAGTTGCCCTACTTTTTTGACGCACCCTGTATAATTTAAAATATTTTTAAAATGAGCACGACTTATATATATATCTCACAGCATAAACAGTTTGTTTCCAGATTTTTATGTGTTCGAGGTAAATTTACTTTTTCCAATCGTTGACTCACACGGTAAGTATATTTAAATAAATTAATAAATAAATAAATATGTATAGATAGTTCTTTTTTAAACACAGTTTAATCTTAAAATCGGCCCCCTAGAACCACCTTTAATGTTGTCGGCAGTTTTGCATCCATGAATTATTTATTTGACGTACAAAACATCAACTAATATATTAAAATTAATGTGTGCTGTTGAAAATTCTATTGTATAGCGGCAACATAAAACAGGCAATCCCCCATCAAAAGTACTTTATGGTGTTTCGCCACGCACAATCGCCTTCTATAAATTGCGGCGGCGATATATATTTTCATATGAATAGTTCATCGATCACTCTCCCTAAAGTCTGCTTTTCTTAACGACTTTAGAAATGTATAAAGTTTTCGCTTTTGATGTGCTTCCGAAAGTTATATTCTGTTTACCAATAAAGATCGAAAATTGGTTAACTGTGCAAAATCCTAAGATTTTGTTGGGATGCGATGTTTGGATAAATATACTTACGGACAAAAATGTTGCATGTATAGAGAGGAACGTGTTATTTAGTCTGAATTTTGACCTAGAGGAAGGAGTGTTTGCTCACTCCTTATTAACAATTAATTAAGAACAACTTTTGGTTGCTATTCCCATAGGTGCTGATTAAATTTACAAACTTACTTTTTATGAACTGAAATACTTTTCCTATTTCTAATTATTTTTAAGTTTATATTTAATTAAAATAATAATAATAATAATAATAATAATAATAATAATAAGTCACTTATTACAGAACAGAAAGTCATCACTAATACCAGTAAGCTCACCCCACTCGCATTGCAAAACATCAAAGCTATGGTAGCTGCTGAACTAAACATTTATCAACCAAACATTGAGGACAGTGGGCCAGATGCCGAACCGATCCCACATACAAACCAGCCCAACTTTGCACAAGAGGATGTCCAACCTCACTCAATGCTCAGTAGGTGCGAAGCTCCTTGGAACAACCAACGACAGATGACAAGCACCATACGGCACACAGAATAAGTGAATCATTAGCCCAAAGCACCATACACACAGCTACACCTCGGACCGTCTCTCACACAAGCAATCAAATTAGAAATGAAATCACATCTAAACAAACGGTCAGGCTCCGATCTTACAACAAGCGATCCTATTCCTCGTGTAACCTTCAAACAAGACACACAAAAAATCCTAAAGACCATCAACGAACACATAATTCCCCAGTACATAACGAATGCGAGTACAATTGAGGACATTCATACAGTGATCTACGTAGCAGTTATAACCACGATAACACAGAACAATCAGAAACTCCCGCCACAACACAGAAACACCAACAACATAAAACCAAAATTCAAATGGCAGATAAGAATCGAAAATAAAATTAACAAAATTAGAAAAGAATTGGGACATCTTACCCAATCCATCAACGGCAACAAGTCCAAACGTATCACACAAAGTGTAGAGAAAATCAAAGCTGCATCTCCTGATCACACGCTTACAGAAATCCTTGACACTCTGAAACAAAAATTATCCGTGTATGCCGCAAGACTCCGAAGATATAAAGAATCAAATGAAAGAAAGGACGTTAACAACCTGTTTCGAAAAAGCGAAAAACAGTTCTACCAAAAAATTATGAGCAATGAGGAGAACCACCGACCAAACAAGAGATCACAGAATACTGGAAAAGTATTTGGTCAGAACCGAAACTACACAATAATAACGCTTCATGGGTTAAAGCGGAAGAAAACAGGCACAATGCTTAGAGGAACGAGAGGACTTTGCAATGACAACAAAAAAAGTTGCAGAAACAATTAAATACACGCATAACTGGAGATGTCGTGGAATAGACAACATTCATAACTACTGGTACAAACAGTTTACCTCCACACATGAAGCTCTCACTCGCCAAATTAATGAAATTATTTTAAAACCTAGCACACTCCCCAGTTTTCTCACCCAAGGAATAACATACCTTAAACCCAAAAATTCAGACAATAAGGACCCGTCAAATTACCGACCTATTACGTGCCTTCCAACTCTATATAAGATCATCACAGCCACAATTACCAGGAGAATAGAACAACATCTAGCACACAAAAACATTCTAACGGAAGAACAAAAAGGGTGCAGGAAAAACAGCCGAGGATGCAAGGAGCAGCTCATTATAGACAGCGTCATCATGGAACAAACCAGGAAAAATTATAGAAACCTTTATACTGGTTACATAGATTATAAAAAAGCCTTTGATTCGATACCCCACAGTTGGCTAACCAGAGTACTAGAATTATATAAAGTCAATAAAAACATCATGCAATTTCTTACGCAAATCATGAGTACATGGAAAACTAAAATCAACTTGAGAACACAAAAAGAGCTCATCGAAACAGAAGAGATCTACATCAGACGAGGTATGTTCCAGGGAGATTCACTCAGCGCGTTGTGGTTCTGCCTCTGTCTCAATCCACTCTCCAACACTCTGGATAATACAAACTTCGGATTCCAAATTAAACACCAAAAAAATAACCTACACAAAATAAACCATCTTTTGTACATGGATGATATAAACTTATATGCAAGCACAAAGGCACAGCTAAAGGAACTCCTTAAAATCACAGAAACGTTTACCCTGGACATCAAAATGAAATTTGGTATAAGTAAATGCAAGCTACTTCATATCAACAAGAGGTAGTGGAAAGACCACCCCACGGGGGAAACAATCAACAATGAAACTATAAATAGCATGCTCAAAGAAGAAACATACAGATACCTAGGCTTCCATCATAGCACCAAAATTAACCACACTCATATCAAATCAGAGCTCAAGACAGAATTTAAAACCAGACTCACAAAGCTACTAAAAACAAAACTGAATTGCAGAAATCTAACGTAAGCTATTAACACCTTCGCCATACCTATTCTTACGTATTCGTTTGGTATCATTAAATGGTCACACACAGACATAGAAAACATTCACATTCTCATACGCTCTGAATTCACTAAACACAGGAAGTTAAATCACAACGCCTGCAAGGAAAGACTCACCATCGAGAGAAAAGTAGGAGGAAGGGAAATTATAGATATACAATCGCTAAATAAAAAACAAATTTACGAACTCAGAAAATTCTTCCACAACAAACAAACTAACCTCCACAAGGCAATAGTAAAGGCAGACAAGAATTATACACCGCTCGACCTGTCTCAAACGAGCCACGCAGCAGACGCACATAGTCACATCCAATCACGACTAGAAAAGATGAACACCTGGTCAAAAAACACTTCACGGAAGACACAGATACCACATAAAGCAAGACCATATACATAAAAAGATTTCATATACGTGGTTACAAGAAGGGCAGCTGTTCCCTGAAACAGAAGGCTTCCTGCTTGCCATCCAGGACAAAGTCATAGCAACAAGAAACTACCGAAAGCACATCATCAAGGACACAACCATTGAAGACGAGAGGTGTAGGAGATGTCACCAGCAGAGAGAAACGATCGATCACATAACGATTGGAGTAGAATAATGGGCCAGCAGCGTAGGTCATTCATCAAGCATTAGCCACAACACACAAACTAACCGGGAACACAGACCCTTACTACCATTATACACCAACATCTATACTTGAAAACAAAGACTAGAAGCTCTACTGGAACATTGACATCCACACAGATAAAACAATCCCCGCAAATAGACCCGATATCACCTTTCAATCCAAAAAAGAGAAAATTACTTATTTAATTGACATGGCTGTCCCCAACGACGAGAACCTCGAAGCGAAATACAGTAAGAAGATCGCCAAATACACCGACTTGGCAATGAAAGCAAAAAGGCTGTGGAAACAGGAAAGAGTCATCATTATTCCTCTCGCCATATCAGTAACAGGTCTCACCCCAACAACATTTACACCGCATTTGGGTCAATTAGGACTTAATACAGACATTCACAGAAACATCCAGAAATCGGTCATTTTGAAAACATGTAGCATAGTTAGATCATTTCTTAATACACAATAGTTGTTTTTTTTTTTCATTTCCTTTTTTTACTTTTATTTTTTTTACTGACTTGGTATAATCCCATCAGTATAAAATACAACCACAGGAATACTGTGAGACAACAAGTCATAAAAATAATAATAATACATTTATTGTTTTACCAATAATTTACACAAAATTAATACAGTCTTTCAATAATACTATTTTGACCTGAATAGTGTTCAAGCCCTAATTTATATAAAACAATTACAAATATATGGCAATGTTTATATACGGTGTGATAAATATGTTTTTTTTTTTAATTTTGATGCAGATATAATCTGAAATTTTGTAAATCTACTTCTGAAAAGGAAATGTAATGAAGATAGGAGGAGGATAAAGAAAAGGAAGAGAAAAAAAACAATGAAATAGAAAAAACAATTTGGGGGGGGGCATAGTTTTATTTAGAGAGTCGTGATGCCATTAGTCGAATGCACTATTGCTGACGTAATAATTCGTCCTTTGCTATTCTGTTAAAAGCTGATATCGAAAGTTGAAAATCAATATTAGAATGTGAGTTTATTCTAGTAGCTACGTTGTATGAAAAAGATCTCTTGTAAATTTCCTTTCTGTGTTGTGGGACTTTAAGAACTTGACCTCTTCGCAAATTAATATTATGAACATCAGCTCTAAATAAAATTTTAGAGCGTAAATAAATTGGCAATTCATATTTTATAATTTTAAAACCAAAACACGACATACGAAGCCTAAACCTGTTATACATATTCAGCTATTTTGAACTCACTAAGTAGGGAGATATGTGATTTCTTCTTTTGACTCCATACATTAGTCTCAAATATGAATTTTGAACCTTTTGAACACGATATCGATCACTTGCATCAAGACACGTGAAAGATACTATATTACAATAATTAAATTGCGACAACACAAGAGAGTCGCACAACCTATTTGAATAAATTAGTTTTAAATTGCTATAAGCAGTGCGAAGCTTTGAAGTAATGTGCTGTTTAAAGCGTAATTTGCTGTCCAATACTATACTAAACTTTTGCAGGTATCAGAGAAAGTCAACAGAGTTCCCTTAATTTGTATTTGCATGTTATTCTTTATTTGCACAACCTGACTCTGATTATCAAATGAATTACGGTCAACTTTCCAGGATTAAGAACCAATAAGGCTCTGATGCCGTTCTGTAAAACTGGCTTAGGTCTGAGTTTACTAGATTTTGCGCCACTTTAATTTGGTGCACCTCAAACGAAAAATATAGCTGAGTGTCGTCTGCGTAAAAATGGGATCTACAGTGCTGCAAGGACTTACAGAAATTACAAGTTTAAATGGTAAATAGTAGCACACCTAAAATGCTTCCCTGATGTACACCGGTAGATAAAGCTAAAGGGCTCGAATGCTGCCTACAACAGACGACTTCCTGTCGATCAGATAAATAATTATAATAATAATGTATTAATATACGGGCGTTATCGCTAAATCCTACAAAATGAAAAATTGAAATAAGAATTTTATGATTTAACATGTCAAAGGTTTTACTAAAATCAAGAGACACTAACATGAAACATGAATAAAATGACAAGTTTTAAACAAAACCCATATCAAATGTATTTAGTACTAAAAAGTCTATAAAACATAGAAAATTAAACTGATTAATCACATCACAGTCATTCACTCTTAACTAGTACTTTATTTTAGGAAATTAAAACAATTTTTGGAAGTGTTTATTGCTCTTAAAATTAAAAACACGTAAAATAAATCGGCTTACTGAATGGTAATGAAAAATAGAAACTGCTAAGAATATTTATAAGCGTGCCAGCAATGCATTAGTTAGAAAGAGGATTAGGCAATACGTCGTGATTTCAATGCAAATGTTAGTAAACCATTAGAAATTCACCTGAAATTACCTTTTAGACTTCAAAGAACCATATTTACTCTTTTGGGCAACATTACCAATGCACAGACAGACAAAATCAATCAGGAAGTTATATTTAGGAAACAAAAGGAGTTTGAAGCACTCCTGAATAAAAAATTCCAGTGAAATCTCCGAAGAATACAGTTACCAACTTGTCGTCGAAGCGGTTAACCGAAGCAAAACATTCCGACCTTTCCAACAACCTAATTTTCGCCACAGCACTGAGTAGTATTCCCGTAAAAAACATAGTATCCTTCTTTGATGCCGCAACTAGCAGATTACCAGAGGAGCAAGTCGATGAGGTCAGATGAGATAGCAAACAGACCACCGAAATCGAATCTTTTTGCAGCCGAAAGAACAGCCATGAAAATCTTAAATGACTACGCAAACGTTCTGGTCCTCTAGCAGATAAAAGCAACGTCACAATCTTCATAGACAGAACGGAATACGTGGAAAAGGTAATTCAACTTTTGGAGCTCAACATCTATAAGGTTACGCAGGCCCTACCAGTAGCATAGAAAGGCGCTCCACCCATCTGATTATCGCATCCAGTCTACCACCAGCGGAGAAAAAATCATTAAACCCAAGCAGCTCCAAGATCCCCAGGTTTTACGGTCTTCCCAAGATACGCCTTAACAATGTTCTACTTCGACCGATCGTCAGTGCAACAGACTAGCCCACATACAAACTAGGTAAATATCTTTCAAATTTTCTTAATCCATATACTGGAAAAACAGATTCTTTTATGAGAAACCCTGCACATTTCATAGAAAACCTAAGGCATCTGGATCTCGAAGATATGTTGGCCACTTTCGATGTAGAATCACTATATACAAATGTTCGGAGTCAGGAATAAAATAATATAAAATAAATCACTTACATCTTACTTAACACTGATCAACTGAAAGATGAACTGTAAAAGTGTCCTGGCTGTGAAAGTCAAACCTATTCACAAGTCGAGTATATAAAAACAGGCATATAAAAATTAACATTCTTTTGGTTTAAGATATGAATATAATATAGGAATTGCTTACTATTTACTATTTAAATAATTTCATTATATGGGCCTGCTTAAATAATTGTCTACCGATGGGTTCATTTAGTGTAATATAATTTTCGGTAATTTAAATCTCCGCAATTTCCAAGCTCTCTAGAGCATCCTGCTTTTTACCCCTGGAAATATTATGTAACATCTTAAAATTATTTTCAATGTCGAAAAAATGTCTTGTTTGTTTAAGGTGAACACCAAATACTGATTTATTATCATTTAGAGATTTTTGAGCGTTAAGATGCTCTTGGATTCTCAGTTTGAAGCTCCTAACTCTTTTACCTATGTAAGAAGCACTGCAATTGCTACAATTAAGTTGAGAGACCACACTTTTCTTAAGATTGTCTATTTTATCTTTGGCGTGTGACAAAATTCTACCCAAATTTGATACAGAACTATAAACTATTCGTACATTTTGTAAAACATTTTTAAATATAGTCGAAAGCAGTGTTATCGTGCGGGTCATACGATTTATCAACGACAAACTCCTTAAGTTTGTTTTTAAGATGAATTAGATAGACCTATGATATTTTCATATGAAAAAAGAGGATAAACATATAAATACCAGCAGTTGCAAAAATCTTTGAGCGATGTCAATTCAAAGTCAGATTGGCAAGTCAGTGACAAAATGAGTAACAGAAAACAATTTTCGGGTTTTTTTGCATCCACAAGCGATAAAAATGGTAATAAATCTAATAAAATATTACGAAAATGAAAATTCACCGGCAAATATCCAGGAGACAGTAGCAAAAGCTCTGGGAATCGGTATAAGGACTGTGCAGAAAATTGTGCAAAAGGCATGATTTACTACCGAAGAAGATTAAGAAATGTACACGTAAAAAGCAAAAGAGAGAAGACTTAAGTGACAATGTAAAAATAGATGTTCGTAATGCAATTTACGATTTATACACATCAGAAACTAATATAACCCTTCAAGTTTTAAAAGAAGCTTTAAAAAACTGAGGCATATTGGAAATTGGACTAAAATCGTTGTCAAAATTAATAACAATTTTGGGTCTTCGATATAAAAAGGACTGTAATCGAAGATTTTTATGCCAGTTGCCACATATAGCAAGTCATCGTATCCAGTTTTTAAAGAAATACACGGAAAATGTTAATTCAAAATTTAGAAAAGTGGCAAACGAGACTTGGATATTTTCTAATGGAAGTGGTTCGAAATCTTGGCAGGACGAGTCTGTAAAAAGTGTCAAGGAAAAAAAGGGATGTGGGACGGGAAAATGGTTTATCATTTTGCATGCAGGTTCTTCAACAGGATTTCTCCCAGGTGCAAGTTTACTGTTTTCTTCAACATCCAAAAGTATGGACTACCATGATAATATGAACTGTGAACTGTTTGAAAAGTGGTTAAAAGAACAACTGATTCCAAATTTAGATGCTCCATCTTTAATCATTCTGGACAATGCATCTTATCATTCAAGAATCTTAAATAAACAACCTACTTCATCCTGGAAGAAAAGTGATATTTATGACTGTCTAGTAAAACAAAATCCTTTACCCAATATGCTGAAACTAGAACTTCTTTTAATGGCAAAATCTATTAAAAAACCAACAATATATGCCGTAGATGAAATATTACGGGAAAATGAAAATGAGGTTTTACGACTGCCGCCATACCATTGCCACTTTAACGCAATAGAATTAATATGGGCTGGGGCAAAATCATATTACGCAAAAACAAGTGAACGATGGTCTTACATCAGATAAAGGGCAAATTGTTTGCCAAGATTCATTAAATTATATTACGCTGGAGTACTGGAAGAAATCTGTGGAACATACGGAGAAATTAATATGGGATTGGTGGAATCGAGAACGAGTTTTGGATGTAGAAATAGCACCAATGATCATTGCACCATTTGAGGACGACTCAGAAGATGAGGACTTTTTAAGTGATGATGATATTTTTTAGTCTATAATATAAAAAAGTTTCTGAAGGATTATAATAGTCTTTGACGTGTATAAATCATAAATTGCATTATAAATATCCTTTTTTGCATTGTAACTTAAGTCTTTTGCCTTTGAATTTTTTCGTGTACATTTCTTAATCTTCTTCGAAAGTAAATTATGTTTGTTTTTCGTACGCAAGTTTCTGTACATTCCTTATACCGATTCTCAGAGCTTTTGCCACTGGCTCCTGGATATTAGCCAGTGAATTTTAATTTAAAAATTTTTTTATTAGATTTGACACCATTTTTTTGTTTACTTTTTTAGTACGTTTGTAATTTTGTAGGCAATAAATAAACAATTATAGAATACTTGTTCCAATTTTAAAGCGTGTTTAAAATAAGTACATTTTTTTATTAATTATAAGAAAAAATTTGATATATAAAGATCGGTAAAATCGCTTTAACCAGAAACTCGGGGCTAGCGAAAAATACAAGCTATATATATATATATATATATATATATATATATATATATATATATAGCTTGTGTTTTTCGCATGCATGGCCCTTAATTTTAGAATAAAATTTGAAGAAATCGGATAAGTAGTTTTTTAGCTATGCCGCGAACAGACAGACTGACGGACAGACATACCTACAGATAGACGAAAGTGAGAAAACATGTTTTCCGGCATCTGGGGGCCCTTAAACGTAAAGATCTGAAAAAATCTCACGAGGGAAGTAATAACTAATTATCTTGTGTTTTTAACAAAAGTTTATAATATTTTCGCAAAATAAATCTTTTTTGTTATTATAATACAAAAAAAACAAGTTTTCTTTGCACAGCAGTGGCCCGCATTTAAATAAATGACACTGTATAAGTGGTTAGATTTTTAAGTCAAGCGGGGCTCATAATTTTTGGTGATTGATAAAAAAATCTCACTTTCATTATGTGGCTGTATAAACAGAACATATCACGATTGTTCCACTGATTCGAACCGCTTTCCGACTTTATTAAGGCGCTTGCCATTTTGTGTATTTTTGTTTTTGCCAACCAAAAAATTTTAACCAAGTACATATTTAGCGAATTTTCTTATTTAGTCCCTCGGCGTTTAATAAATAAAATAATAAGTGGCTATCTTAATAATATTGCGTAATATAATAAAAAAAAACTATTTTCTTTCTCCCTGTATATTTGTAAATAGCCCATCGAGATTTAATAGCTCGTTTAAAAAATCACACAACATTTTGGTATTCACTGTGTTTTCTGATTTGATTCATAATGTTGGTGACCTTTAGACCCGCACGATAAGACCGCATTCGACTATATATTTTCAATTCTAACTGATACTGGACCAATATAACTAATTTTCAGAAATTTTGGTGGTTGCGAAGGCGGAATTGGGTTATTAATTTGACTAGTACATAACTCCCTTTGGACTTTCAAAAACTTTTTGTTAATTAGTTTATCAATTAGAGCTATGGAATAGCCATTTGTTATTGCTATTTGGTATATAATATTTCGTCCGTTTATAAAATCAACAGGCAAAAGAGGTACATAAAATGGCCTATGGATTAAGGAATGAAATTGGATCGTATTAATCTTAACTAATAACTTAATAGACCTAGTGAAAGCTTGTCTTATATCTTCTTATAACTTTTTCAAGAAACTTGTTATGAACAAACTTTAGGGGCAGCTGTGCGACTTTTAGGTAATGTTGTTCTGTACATACATAACTCTACAGACAAAATAGGACGATCACTTCGGTGGTCCAACATACGTTCAAGCTTTAATACACTTAAGAAGATTGGATAATGCTTGCGATCCCTGAAATATACAAACAGAAGGAGTATATAAAATGTGTTGCTTCTGTATAGAAGTGTATGTGAGAGAAACAGGATGCTTAATATTAACTAGACTTGAGGAAAATGGACGATGTATTAAAAAGGAAGAAACTGCTCAATCTGCTGTAACTGAACATCAGCATATCACTGGCTATATTAAACATGTAAAAGAAACTAATGTTCTAGCACCGGTTCGAGGATCTTATAAACGAAAAAATAATATAATCTACTGAAATGTTTAAACATCAATAGAGATGTGCCCGAATGTACCGCAAAAAAAATTTGTTATGAAAATAATTCTTATTTAAACAATAATACTCAATTTAGTTTTCAATTGACAGAAATATCGGAAGTTCACAAGATAATTCAAGATGTTAAAATACTGCACTCCATTTATAAATAAATATGTCACGCATTGTTAACTGCTGCATAGAGTCAAATTATTTTACAGATCAATGGAAAATTTCCATTGGAAAACCCTTACCAAAGATTAAAAATCCAATAAATTTGAATGATCTTAAAATTATCAGCATTCTACCGGTTCTTTCTAAAATTTTCGAAAAAATTTTGTATAAACAGTTATTTCACTATTGTATTATTAATAATATTATGCCAGAAAGTCAGTGTGGTTTTAGAAAAGATTTCAGTACATCAGTGGCTTTGGTAGGTTTAACAGACGATATAATTTGTGCTATTGATAAAAAACTGTATACTGCATTAATTCTCCTAGACTTTTCGAAGGCTTTTGATACGGTTAATCACGCACTTTTGTTAGCAAAGCTTAAATATTATGGATTTTCTCAAGCATCGATTGATCTAGTTGAATCATATTTTTTAAACAGATTTCAAAAAATTGTTTGCAATGACGCATATTCAGAACAAGTTCAAATCTACTCAGGTGTACCACAGGGCTCCATTCTTGGGCCCCTGTTTTTTATTATGTATACAGCGGATATTTTGTGTTCATTAAAACACTGTAAAGTTCAAGCCTACGCTGATGATACACAAGTATATTTTCACTTTAAACATTCTGATTACAAAGATGCATCCAATTTAATAAATGAAGATTTAAACTTATTAAAACAACTTTCTTTGGAGCACAACTTAAAATTAAATCCTTTGAAATCTTCACTAATGCTTTTCGGCCCAAAAAGCCATAAGCAGTTTTTGAATGAGAATCTAAATATTTGTCTCGATGGAGTCAGGCTCCCAATGGTTAACTCTGCCAAAAACCTGGGTATTTTATTGGATACTGAATTACCTTTTAAGGAATATATTAAATCTCTAATTCAGAAGTCATACTTATCTTTAAAAATATTATACAATAGTAGACATATACTTGATTTCTCTTTACGTAAAATGCTTTGTGAATCACTTGTTCTATCTAATTTTAACTACTGTGATTTTGTGTATGGACCCTGTCTTGATTCAACGGACAAAAGTCGAATTCAGAAAGTTCAAAATACCTGTTCACGTCTTATTTTGGATCTAAGAAAATATGACCATATCTCTCATACATTTAAGGAGCTGAACCTTCACTTGGGTAATTTTGCCATGAAGATCTTTAAAAACCCTGTATTACCTTTGTCTATAAGAAACAAGTTTATATTTCGTGTAAATGTTCATTCAAGAAATGTCTATCTATAAGATATCAATAAGATAACAGTAACCCATCACCAGACTGCCATGTTTCAGAGGTCATTTACTTACAATGGTATTAAACTTTATAACTCTTTACCAAATGAACTTACTTGTTTTGAAGGAACAGTATTTAAAAAACGTTATAAAAGTTATTTATTTACGGCTCAGTGCCAACACCAATAAATATTTTATATTATTTTGCTTTTTCACACCTTTATATAACGAAACTTCGTCGTTCTGGTAAATTATATTATGCACGTATATTCTTATTGTTATATATAGCGTTTTGTAGAATTAATATGATGACTCCCGGTTTTTTTTATAATTTTGTTTTAAGAAATTAATTTATTGTAACATTGATTGACATCTGCATTCTGTAATAGGCTAATTTAGGCAAATATATATTTTTTGTAACACGGTGAGTTAAGGTTCAGTAGAGTAGCCTCAGGCTAGACTGCGCCTTGGTTCTACCATACTTTTGATATTGTTTTGTAACATAAGTGTTGAATTTATTAATAAAAGATGTTTATTATTATTATTATTATTAGATACATCTATGTCCCACGTAGAAACCGATCTTAACACAGGGTCACCGTTCGGCGAGCGCAAGTCTGCTATAATCTGCCTGAATCACTTGGTAGTAAAGATCTCTGACGATACCTTATGCAATCGAATCTGAAACGTGGGATATTAATTCCAATGTGACACAGTCTAATCCCAAGAACCATGATTTCCTACGCGTCCTACTCATTTGACTATCTGGTTTGCTAGCAGGGCTGCTTCGAAATTGCCTTGTATAATTTGTAAAGCAATCAAACTTTTACATAATACAGGTGTTTTGTACTAATCACTTGCTTACTTGCCTTGCTCGTGTATTGGCTTAATGTAAACCGGCCTTTATTGCTTAATTGGCAAAATCTCTTCTACCTTTTTCGGAACATCGATTTCTCGGACCGTCATTGTTTTGCCGAATATGCAGACTCGTTGTATTCGAACTATTTTATATTTTATAGAACTATTGAAGTTTATTATTAAATAATCACGTTAGCAATACCGATTTGCTGAGTTTTTTTTATGAAAATGGGGAATAATAATGGAGAACAAATGCTATTAAAATAGTAATAATTCTTAGTCCTTTTTATTTCCTTATTACGGAAAATAAAATAACAAATAAACAAACAAACAAACAAAAGTATGCTTTATTGCCGCACAAAAATTCTACAATTTTATGGACAAAGCAAAATATACCTAAAAATAAGACATATCAAAACATTAATCGAAAATAATTTCGACAGGTCAGTGCTTTTTTTTTTAAAAATGTAAATTATCAATTTACCAAATCGTAAAACACACGTTAGAATATAGCATAACATTGCAAACAGTAAATGAATCATGATAACCTTATAAAAGTAAACAAACACACATGTACGAGGTGAATAATTTCGATGACATTGAAATCAAAATTGCAACTATGCGACCTTAAACTCTATGTTATTATAGTTATACAAATAATTGTGATGTTAAACAGAAGGTATATTGAACTAGTGTAGAATGTAGTATACAAAAAGAATTAAATTGTTTTTAATCCAATACCTAACAAAAATAATTAAGTTTTAAGTGAATGTTCGACAGTTCTTTTCCCTATATAATGATTTACAAAATTCTATGCTATGAGTTAGGACATGACTCACAAAAGATTTAAGTAAACAAGCGAGTTTAGTGACAATTTAAAGAGACTTACTCACTGAAAAAAAAAATCATTAACGCTGTAAAATGGTCTCTCAATGAGGTATGCTTTGGTGTTTTTTCGAAATTGTGCAAGCATAGGGATAGATTTTAAATGTACTGGCAGATTGTTGTAAAGTTTTATGGCGTTGTAAATAATTGATTTTTTTATTAATTCTGTGGAAGGAATGGGAAGATAAATATCATGCCTAGAGTTTCTGGTAGGGTATACATGTTGTGGCCTTTCTGGGAGGGTGTTTATATGTTTTCTCAGCAAACATACCGTTTCCAAAATAAATAATGCAGGAAGTGTTAATATTTCATGTTTTTTGAAATAGTATTGGCAGTGAGCTCTATTATTTAGACCAAACAAATAACGAATGGCTCTCTTTTGAAGCATAAAAATACTACGAAATCGCTCGGTGGTACAGCAGCCCCAAAAGGGAAGGCCATAGCGGAGGTGGGATTCAAATAAAGAGAAATAAATAAGTCTGGCAGAAGGAACGTCTAGTTCTTTTGAAACTGATCGAATGGCGAAGCAGGCGGTAGAAAGTTTTTTTAGTTAAGGTGTCAATATGATTAGACCATTTTAGGTTGCTATTTATATTTAAACCCAGGAATTTAACCGACTCTACGTATTCAATATTGCTGTTATGTACCTGAAGTGGTTGTAAAGTTCCCTTATAAGATAACGCCACCGTTTTATCGACGTTAAAACAAAGCATATTGGAATCGGACCAAGCCTTAATTATAACCAAGTCTTTGGAGATACTAGAGTGTAAAGACGTTGTATCAAAATCACTCCATGTTATGCTTGTGTCATCAACAAAAAGGGAGATTCTTCCATTAATTTTAAGGTTCGTGATATCATTAATGTATAACAAAAAAAGAATAGGTCCCAAGACTGAACCTTGAGGGACTCCACTTGTAATCAACTTACAATCAGAATCGGAACCATTAGCCCTTACAAGTTGTTGCCTTTTTCCAAGATAAGATTTGAACCAATTTAAAGAAGTACCACGAATTCCATAAAAATGTAGTTTGTTTATCAGAATTTCATGACTAACACAATCAAAGGCTTTCGCATAGTCACAAAAAACTGAGGCAGTTGGGTGGTTGTTATTGAGAGATAAGTAGACGCCTCTAAGCAACGTGAACATGGCGTCACTGGTGCACTTGTTGGGTAGAAATCCGAACTGCTCCGGGGATATTATCTGATGTTTCAGGAGAAATGGCATAAGACGGTTCTTCAGTAGCCTTTCGATGATTTTTGATAGCACTGGTAGTAGTGCAATTGGGCGATAATTGCAAGAGTTAGTTTTTTCGCCGCCTTTATGAAGTGGAATAATTATAGCTGTTTTAAGGCAATCAGGGAATACACCTTTTATAAAGGACTCATTTATTAATGTTGTAAGGGCCTCTATGACTGGGAGTGGCAAGTTCAGGAATATTCTAATTGATAGGCCATCAGTGCTACACGAAGATTTACTTTTGATATTATGTATTACCTTCAATAGTTCAGTGTTGCTAACGGGACTTAAGAAAAAGCTATCAGCTAAATTTTTTGAAGGAGGGAGAAACGAAAGAGGGTCCAAACTTGGCGAGATACTAGAGGTAACATTTTTGCTTACATTAATAAAATAATCATTTAGATCATTAGCCCCTGGCAAGATCTGAGTCACAGGGTTTGATTTGTTTCTGAGGTTATTGATGATGGACCAGGTTTCTTTTGAAACGTTATTAGAGTTTGTTAGACGTTTTCGGTAGTGTAATTTTTTTGCTGACTTAATAAGAGTAGTGTAGATCCTCCTATAATTAGAGATATATTCGAGAATAAGAAAGGAGTCGGTGAATTTTTTTATATATGAGAGCGAGCGCATATTTTTAGCAGAAATTCGTATTCCTTTCGTGGTCCACGGTTTATGCCGCTTAGGTTTGATATTCTTAGGCGGAAAGGCCTTGTGAAAAGCACTTAAAGTTTTATTTAAAAAAGTTCTGAAGTTTGTGTTGACATTATCAGATTCAAAATTCCAATTGGTGTTAAAGCAAATATTATGAAATACTGAGAAATTTGCGGCCGAGAAAATTCTGCCCCGATGGCGAGATCTTGGTAAGGGCCTAATAGGTAAACTAAACCTGGAAATTACCGCCTCGTGATCGGAAAGACCTGAGTTATAGACCTGTGATTGCACCTCTGATGGAGAAAAATCAGACGCCATGTAATCGATGATAGAAGAAGAGTTTTTTGAAATTCTAGTTGGCGAGGATACATGCATTGAAAGACCGAAAGAGTCGAATATAGAAATTAGATATTTCTGGATGGCACAAACAGTAGCATAGTCAATATTAAAGTCCCCGCATAGAATTTTTTTACCTTTAATCGGTAGGCTGTCTAGCAAACTTACCAGGCTATTTAAAAATGATTGTACATCAGAGTTTGGTGATCTATAAATACAAACTACATAAAGATCAAGGTTTTGATTATATACTATAGAGAATTCAAAAGAGCTATCCGCTAACAAATGATCATATTTAGATACCGACATGAAATCTCCATTTAGGGATAGAATCAGTGTTCCCCCATGAGCTGAGTTTTTTCTGTCATATCTAGCTACTGTGGTATACCTCTCAATATAAAAGGGTTCGTTTAGATTCAGCCAGTGCTCAGTAATTGCAACAAGTTGGGGGAACTCCAATTCTTCCAGAAATAGGTACAACTCGTCAGTTTTATTTCTTAGAGAAGCAATATTAATTAGAACCATATTAAGACTAGTAACAACAGGAAGTTTTGAGGAATCTAGTTCCTCAGGACACGTCGTGTTTTCTAAAAATTTTTTTTGGGAGAATTGCTGGTAAAATAATTTTTATGGCATTCTCTGGTCCTCTGAAGATGAATCGATCTCTCCGAAGATATGTAGGATCCATAGGCTGCAAGATCCGCTTCCACTTCTGCTGCGTTAAATCCGTAAGCAGCATGAAAATCGAAATATATCTTATGTAGGGTTCTATAATCTATAGGAATGCCTTCAGAAGCCAAAAACAGCCTGGTGCTTGTATTTGTAAACCCTTCAAAGTGAATTGGCCCAGGTTGGTCGTGCAGGAAGGCGAGATATAACTTGAAGGCCTTTAATATTGTCCAGTATATTCATACGAGAAAGGCTAGGAAAATACTTTATAATAAAACATAACATTGTATAAACACTAAATATACACTAGCATTATATCCGCTGAAACCCCGCTCCGCAATAAATTTTATGGTCGTTGGGTACAATAGCGTTTTAAAAATATATACCACATTCCCTTTATAACATACATTATGTCAAAATAGATATTTAAATGGGAGGCAAAACATACTCTATACACATTCGTTAATGCGTCGAAATCGACCTATTCAAAGCTCGGGGATTTGATTTAAACATAGTTAAATGTAGTGGATTAATTTAGGCGGAACTTAATTAATAGGTTCTAAACTTTATCTGGTATCCCGTATCGAGTGTTAGATTGAAACGAGGGTAGGTATATATTTGCCTTTGTTTTCGGGAAATTGCTTACTTCAGCATTGGCGAGTAACTATTTGACACTATACAATCCGGGCTCTTTACTTCTGATTATAGACCAGAGCGGTTGAAATAAATTGGTGAATTTGAATTGCGCGCACTGGGGGTAACAAAGTGATTTAAATTTTAGATGAAGGTAGTACAAGGGGAGATTTTTATGTAATGTACTTAACCATAAATAAAAACATTTGAATATCAAAAGATATTTTAATGCAGTAAAGTTGTCAAAAAACTTGATCACTTCTTTAAGGTATTCAGCAGAGAAACAACAGCACTCTTGAAAATATTTTATTAGCCTGAAGAACAGAGGGTTATTCACGGCGAGTGGCCTATTAGACGTAAATTAACCGGTGGCCACATCGTTATTTTAAATGGACCACCTTTTATACTCTTCAATTTTCAGAATCTACGTTTATTTGCGACTAATTTTGTAAATATCTTCCTATCCTATCTGTAGCCGTTCTAGAGATATTAATTTTTTTTTTGGCAGAAACAGGGCTTTCAAAAACCCTTAATATTTCCGTGCTCTAAAACAATCTGATGCTGAAATTCCGGTTACGATTAGGCAATGCCCGTAGATTTTTGTTTTGGTTATATTAATACCAGAGCATACAGGGTGGTCCAGAAGTAACTTATACTTCTGGTTAGTAACTTATAAAAGTGGCCTAATACAAAAATTTTTAAACGGTACACCCTGTATATGATTACTGATTTGAAATACCGTGAAATGTAGCTTTTCAACTATGTTAGGTTCCCTGTACCTAACTCGTCAAGTTTTCGATTTATAAGTGATCAATTTTTTTTTTTAAAAACCTTTTTAAAAAAAAGTAACTTAAGGTATTTTTACTTGCATATAGCTTCGATGGGAGTTAAGATGGATTATATTAATTCGGGGTTTTTTTGCTTTTAGCGAAAGATTTTACTGTCTATAATTAATCAATACCTTAAGAAATATTCATATATTTATCAAAAAAAAAAAACATAGCAATGAAATGGCTATAAAAAAGCGACTTACCACATTTCTTCAGGTAATTATCTTGAATTTATAGGTGTACCCCTCTTCTTGCTGCCATAACCAGCGAGCATCAGTATTGTAAACTATTCTAAATTCTTTTATTCACAAAAACACCAAATAATGTCTGCAATATTATATTAAATCAAAAAAAAAAGGCGAGTAATCGATAAATCTATTACATCACATAACCGTAAGCATCAAAGCTAAACCTTAACTAACTCAACGTTTTCTACCTCAATCTTATCATGAGTTCTTGGCCATATATCCAATAAAAAGTCTTGTCAAATACGCATATTCCGTCAGCATTAGTCATCTTTATGATGGTGGCGTAGCCTCGGCCGGATAAAGACGGAATATCGGGTTACAGTCGGCCTACCTGACAGCCTTTCACGACCCCGTGAAACATGCCTTAACTGAAACATACAAAAAAAAACAACTAAATTAGTAAACAGTAATGACACCATTAGAGGGCGAGAATACGTTATTATTCAACGTCCTCTTCGTCACTAGTCTCGCTAAGCGAAACCATCGTATAAACTTTCAACTTGTCTGAAGGACAGATGCCCGTATAAGCAGTCCTACATCGTTTGGACCCCGGTAGTTCGTTAACAACGTACCGGTCGTTATCCAGTACTTTGGTAACTACATTTTCACATTTTTCGGGTCAAGCTTTCTGCTCCTCCCGTCATTAGAGGTTTTATTTGCCTGAACCGACACGTGTTGGCCAACCGTAAATTTCGTAACAGGGGCATGCCGTTTATCGTAATACTCCTTCTGGCATTGCTGCCGATCAAGGATGTTCCGAGAGATTTCTTCTCTCAACGTTTCGAGATCTTGCCGTTGGTCACATGCGATCTCAGACGTCAGGAAGGAATCGTTAATTCCTCGCGGGCGGTATCCAAAAAATACCTCGTATGGTGTTTTACCAGTGGTAGAATTTACCGTAAAGTTAATTCCCCACTTCACAGCTTTTAATATCGTCTAACGTAAAGGGTTTGAATTTCGTAACTTCAGTTCTCAGAACAGACACTAAAGGAGCATTCACTTCTTCGTAACAAGTATATCCCCTAGCAATTATTTTAGATTTTTCGTAACATATGTCCTGACTTGACAAATTTAAAATAGGTACGTAACTAACCTGACTTGGATTTATAATGCAACGCGGGATTATATGGAATTTTCCTGGTACCTCCCTATGTGATAATTCTACGTAAATATCCCCTACATCTTCATGACTACTAACTACAATGTGACCTACATGATGTGAAGGAATGACAGTTGTCTCAGCTGCAAATAAACTAACCTTTCTCGACGGTAGATTGTTTATGGTTGAAAAATAATTTTTATTTTTTATTGAAGAGGCGTACTTGATCGTGAATTACGACCATGACGTTATCATTATTAACAAAAGGTTGCCCTACAATTACAGATATATTTTGTACGCAATCTGGAACGATTAATGCCTCTACCTCGGCAGATGCTAAATCGACAATCAAATTTATCGTAACTTTGGTGTTCACGTAGACAGTACCCCCTGCAAAACCACGTAACCAAGCGGCTGCAGGCTGGTAACGTAAATCCAGCTTATCAGCATCAGATTTTCTAATAGTGACTGCTCCACAGCCCGAATCGACGTAACCTCGCATTGGTTCCCCGTTTATTACTCAATCAATGAAATAACACATATTTAAATCGTCATTCTTTGGAATTTTAGGTATTTGTAAAATGTTCAAAGACTTACCCGTCGATGGCACATCTGGGCGCTTACGTGACGCGGATTGATATCCAACAGTGCACTTATTGGCTTCGTGACCCAATAAATGACACTTGGAACACTCTATGCGTTGTTTTGGGCATTTGGATTGGTAATGCCCTTTGGACTTACAGTTGTAGCACTGCACATCTCTTAATCCTTCCCGTTTCTATTAATGAGGTGGTTGACTCTCCGAATCTAATGCTGGTTTTGATTCCGGCTTAGGATAGCGTCTTGAAACTGAGGAATGTCCCATTTGAGTTTCGGAAAACTTGTCATCACGTAACGTTGACAAGTACTCTTCATAGAGGGCCTCTGGCGTTTCATAACGGCCAGCTCTGGCTCCATTTTGCAAGGTGACATTTGTAATACCATCAATTAAACAAGACACCGCGTGCCGACCAGTTATTTGACATGTCCGGAGTAGTTCCATTTTACTAAAATAATAATTAGTCATGGTTTCGCCCCTGTGTTTCGTCCTGTTCAGCATTTTTCGTAGGACCGTCGCGTAGTCCACATGGTCTGGAAAACTTTTGGCCACTAAATTCTTCCACTCGGTCCATGTACTTGGGTAACTTGACAAGCTGTGCTACCAGTTCTTCGCCATTCCGGAAAAACGACTCTGCATTTGATACACGGTGGTAATATCATCCCAGTTATTTAAAATTTTATTCTGGTCAATTTTGTCAAGCCACTTAGCGGCTGACAAGTTTTCATTTTCCGGATCAAACTCTGGAATACACTCGCTTCTTAAATTTATTGGTCGGTGGTCTTGACGCGAGGACCCTTGTTTAATAAGAACTTCCAATAAGTTTTCTAAACGCTCTATCCTCGATTCCACAGACGACCCGGGCGTAGACAGTTGGGACGGACCAATTTTTTTTTTTTCAGAGTGGTTATGGTTAACTACTTCTTCAGAAGCACGTATATTTATGGGGGGTGTCAAGGAGCGCCTACATTGCGTAACTGTAGTACTTTTGTGACTATTGTTTTTCTTTGACTTACCCCTGTTTGAAGATTTATTTTTGCTACTAATCGTCGATGTTCTACTCCTGTATCTACCTTCTGAAATACTTTCTTCTTCAGAACTGTCTGACGATGACTCACTTGAATAATGCTTTCGTTTGCCCATTTTACGTGACAATAAGCTTACCAATACAACAATACACTAACCGACCTTCTTTTCGTAACACACTGTACATAAAATCCTTAAACACTAATTTTGTTCACCCGACACCTGAACTGTAAACTATTCTAAATTCTTTTATTCACAAAAACACCAAATAATGTCTGCAATATTATATTAAATCAAAAAAAGGCGAGTAATCGATAAATCTATTACATCACATAACCGTAAGCATCAAAGCTAAACCTTAACTAACTCAACGTTTTCTACCTCAATCTTATCATGAGTTCTTGGCCATATATCCAATAAAAAGTCTTGTCAAATACGCATATTCCGTCAGCATTAGTCATCTTTATGATGGTGGCGTAGCCTCGGCCGGATAAAGACGGAATATCGGGTTACAGTATTTTTATAAAAAAAGAAAATGCTCAAGAACTAAATAAAATACTAGCAAAACGTAAAAATGCCAATTTGATGAAAGGCGCGATGTGATCTTCTCAACATTCAGTACTGGAGAGTTCGTACTGCTTCCTACGGTTGTAGGGCGACAGCGCAATAACCGTATGTGACGTCGCTTAAAGGACAGACATCTCATTGCTATTAAGCGCGAAAATTCAAATTTGTTATTGAATGGTATAATACATATATAAAAAAAAACTTTAAATGTATTACGTGCTCAAAATAAAAAAAAAGGAAAAATAATTTAGAAATTATAAAAATTAACCCCAATTTTATTTACAATAAGTAAATAAATAAGTTGCGAAACTTATTCAATAAGCATTTATTTATAACTTTTCATAAAACATGTAAGGCCTAACGAGCTCGGTTATAGGTGGTCATGGCAACATCGCTATTTTAAATGGAACACCCATATTTTTCAATTTTCAGAATCTATGATCACTTCTGACTAACTTTCGTGAATATCTTCCCATACCTATATGTAGCCGTTCTTTGGATATTAATTAAAAAGTCAAAAGTCAAAAACAGCTTTATTGTAATAAAAATTATCTCATATTCAAAGCAAGTAAACTTAAACTAAAAATGACTCTGGCAGCCGGTTATCAATTTAATGGTACGAAAAAGAAAAAATAATATAAATGAAGTGTAAGTAACAAAATAAGGTAAGCACACACAAAAATACGAATAACTATAATATATACAAAAAAAAAATAAAACATTTTTAAATAGAGGTCTTAGTTAAAAAGTATGAAATTGTTGCTTCAATTTCAGTACAAATGTGAAAAACGACAGAAATGAATGCAATAACATAAAATAGATTAAAACGAAAGACAAATTCGCGTAAACAACATAATATAAAAACAATCCCATTAATCATAAAAAGTATTTACATATTAGTCTATGGATTTCTCAGCTACCAAGCCACAACCCTCAAAGCAAAACATCCTCTGGATAGTTTTACATTCATATTTAAGATATATGTTTCAAACTTTAACTTTTCATCTATATACAAACCCAGAAATATATTAACGCGTAAATTTCCCAAAATCTGAGTACCAGGAGTCACTTCGACAATCCGACATTTAAAAGAAACAATATTTGTTTTTGAGAAATTTAAAGTTAAGTAATTGGAATCACGTCAATCTTTTATTCTCAATAAATCATCTTTAATGGCAAGCTCCAACTGATTTGAGTCTTTATCATGCCGGAGAATGGTCATATCGTCGGCAAACATCGTAAATACTCCTGTGATATGCTCAATCTGGACAGATCGTTGACATATAACAAAAACAAAAGTGGGCCTAAAACAGATTCCTGAGGAACACCAGAAGCAATTTCCCTGTCATTTGTTACTCTGTCATTAAACACCACTGACTGATAGCGTTCAGACAAGTACGACCTTATCCAGGACAAAGCTGCACCTCTGAATTCATAGATCTCAAGTTTTCTCAGCAGCACTCTATGATCTACACAGTCAAATGCCTTGGCAAGATCACAGAATACTGCTGCGGCAACTTCTCCATCATTTAGAGTACTATACAAATTGTTTAAGAAAGAGAAAATGACATCGTTTGTGTTCTTGAAAGCCTGAAAGCCAAACTGAACATTGCTGACCAGATTGTGTGATACAATGAAATCAACGATACGCCCCTTAACCAGCTTTTCAACAACTTTAGTCAATATAGGAAGCAAAGAAATAGGTATAAAGTTAGATGGTGTTTCTCTGTCACCCCCTTTGAAAAGTGGAATAACTTTAGCTCGGTTTAAGGAAGGAGGGAAAACACCACTCTGAAAAGATTTATCGCTTCAACAAGTGTTTAAGGATGATATCAGGTAAAAGTAATAGTAACTTAAGAGAAATACTGTCCCAACCAGATGTATTTTGGTTTTTTAATTCTGAAAAAGTGTTTTTAATCTTATTGATATCATTTGGCGGCTATAGTGCAGTAGAAGGAATTCAACTGATGACATGTCAGATTGGAACAAGTTGACCGAACCTCGCTTCCGCAGAGTTCCTTAACGATCTTCCAACTCTCCCTCTGTCCATTTGCGGATTGTTTCATTCGACTGGCATAATAAAGCTGTATAGCTGCTTTCATTGTTCTTCTATAGGTAGTTCGATACTTATTAAAATATGGTAAACCAGAGTTTTCTCTTCCTCGTTTTTAAGGTTTTATTTTTTTTAGCGAAAACAGGCCTTCAAAAAATTCTAATATTATACTCAAATAAATGTTGTGACCCATTCTTATGGAAATTATCCTCAATACGAACTATCAAATGTTTTATAAGATAATTTCTGTTCCTACTTGCTCCTTTACTAGTTACAAGTATTTAAAAATCCCCCATCAGATCAAAAGTTTTGAATATGATAATTTAACTTTTGAGCGGTCGGCCTTTGCGATGGCGTTCTTGTCATTGAATTGGACATTTGCCTTTGTCGCTGAATTGTCCGTATGTTTACTTTAATTTTGAACATTTTGCTTCTGAATAACATTAGATAACATTATTAAGATAGAATGGCAAATAGTTACTCAAATTCCGATATCCTAGATTTGTTTTATATTTATGGAGAATGTCTGCGAATTGTATCGAGAAAAGATGCACCAAAGCGAGTTGAATTTTGTGAGAAGATGTTAATTCAAACTCAGGAAGACCCGGATTTTTTTAAGAAAGTTATTTGGGCTGACGCACCTAAATTTTTACGAGAGGGCATTTTTAATCGCAGAAATTGTCGTTTTTGGGCGGGCGTTTCAACACAAGTTTAGTTTGAATGTTTCTTGTTGGTTGATGAACAGTCAGTTCAGTTTTTGTATTTACACTGACAATTTGAATTGGATGGAGTATTTTCAAATTTTAAAAACAACGGTAACCGATTTTTTGCAATTTATAGAAGTTGTTGGTACCAATTGGATGGTGGATGGAATTGAGCCCCCGTTCCCGGATCTTACTCCTTGCGATGCCTATTTATGTAGTGCCATTATGGAAAGGGTTTATTCAACACCAGTGGAAACGGAAGAAGATTTGGAAAATCGTCTGAGACGCGCATTTCAGCAACTGGATGGTATTGAAATTCGAAGGGCAACAACTGCTAACGTTATGGAGTCAATTCATAATTGCTTAAGAGCCAGTGGTGGTCACTTTAAACAAAATAATTATTACATTTTTATAGCAAGTCTGTTATTCAAATATTATTTTGAAAATAGTATGTTTTGTGTTTATTTTATAATAATAATTTTGCTATTTGTTGATTTTGATAGTTTATTTGGTGCTTTATTGCATCGAATTTATGAAAATCGTACTTTAACAAATTATTTAAACATTTAATTGTATTGTTTTCATGGGCCCTTATAATCTAACTCGTTGAGCCTTACATGTTTTATGATTAGTCATAAAGAAATGCTTATAAATCGAAAACTTGACGTGTTAAATATAGAGAAGCTATACATCGTTGAAGAGCTACATTTATCGGCATTTCAAAACAGTAATTATTGGTTTTTTTTTCATAAGTTACTAATAAACTTATACTTCTTGTCCACACTGTATGTTCTGGTATTAATATGGCTAAAGAATGTTTCAGATAGTTCATAATATCTTTGTTATGTTAATACATTTGCTTATTATTGTATTATTCTGTTATCCATAATGCCCAATAGGAATATTTAATCGCGTATAATTTACATCTAAATTCGCGAAGCTTAGATACGTAATTGACTAATAGCATTATTAATATTCCCCTAGGTGATGTGTTATGACTTGTGAATGAACAACTGATACCTTCGTATAGTCTGATTAATGTTACTTCTATAAATCTAATAATTGATAATTTAATGTTTGGCTCTCAGGAAAAATTCCTATGTTGTCCTAAAGGTAATTTGATGAAATACTGCAATGAAGTTTATTACAAATAACTACTAAATAAGAACTAATTTTTAATTCCTCACATATGTATTATTAATACATCACATAGGCAAGGGAAAGTTATAGAATTGCAAATATTTTCAGAAAATATAGGTTGGGTTATTTCAACGTTTTAGAGTCCCTAGAAAACGAAAAACATATTTTTGTTTGTACAGATGTGTGTGTGGGTGTTTCTGTAAAAAAAGTTTATACCAACGATAACTTGGTCGATTCGTTTCACATTTCCATCAAAAATAGTCTCAAGACTTTTAAGGGGTATAGGAACGTTTAACAGTCATATTTTGAGAACGTATAAACCCCTAGCAGTCAAAATGAAAACAGAAATTGTTGAAGTAAATATTCTGACATGAACAGTTTTGCTGATGTTTCGCCAAAATCACATTTAGCATTTTCGAAGTTTTCCTTCTCCCGTCCAAATAGAGATTGAAGTGTTAGCGACTGCGAAGCTTCCTTTTACATCACCACCCCGGGGCCGAAGATCTGACTGGCTATTGGTCATTATTAATGTTCTTCTGGTGTTGCTGTTGTTGCCCTAATTCCACTTGATTTTTGGTGATTTAAGATTTGTCGATTATTGTCTTCCATACTGTATGGTAGTTTGAATAATTCGTCCCTTTTATTTAAATCACCTTGTTTTTCTATATCTATGGCTTCTCGAATTATTCTGGACTTATAATGCTCTACATTGGCAATCCTCCTTATTTTCTGGCTACTTTCCTGATGTTGTAGGAATAAGGCCGAGGTTATTTGTTTGTTTCTAATGCTGAATTTATGTTTTTCTACTCTTGCTGATATTCGCCTATTAGTTTGCCCTACGTACAGCTTTCCTGGCAAGTGATGCTGTATACTCCTTGGTTTTCCAATTTGTTTTTGTCTTTTGGGTTTCCAAGTAGTTTACCTGTGTTTGTTTATGGCTTGTGTAAAGTTTGAATGTTGTTTTTTGTAAGAATTCTTCCGATTCTCTCTGTCGTGCCTTTTGGGGTTCTCGCTATCACCAATAGTTGCAAATTTATTTATAATATACTTTGAGAAAGAGGCTCTTGAGAAAGCAAGTTTGAAGCCCAAGTTATGGATTCGTTATGTGAATGACATATTTATTTTAGGACAATAAGCCGATACAGAGCTCGAAAACTTTTTAACTCACGTAAATTCAATACATCCCAGAATACAATTTACTCTAGAGTTAGAAGAAAACAAACACTTTTAGATGTTTTTATCACAAAACTGCATAACAAAGAACAATTTTTGGCGTTTTTTGATATTTTCGTTTATAATATACAGGACGTTTACGAAAATTTGGACATCTTCATACAAATGGAGCTTCATTAGGAAATCATGGTTCTTGGGATTAGACCGTGTCAAATTGAAATTACTATCCGACGTTTCGCCTTCGATTGCACAAGGCATCTTCAGGGATCTTTACGCCACGAGATCTGAACACTGAATTTTGAATGAATTCAGTGTTCAGATCTCATGGAGTAAAGATCCCTGAAGATGCCTCGTGTAATCGAAGGCGAAACGTTGGATAGTAATTACAATTTGACACGGTCTAATTCCCACAACCATGATTTCTTAATTGACCAAAGCTTAACAACCTGTATACAAAACAAAATTTTATTACCTGGGTTATGACCAGTAGTTATACTGTTGACGTTACCAATAATAGGTTTAGATACAGTGTGCATCAAAACTTAGCTAGAAGTTACGTAACACTGATGTGATGTATTCTATAGATTATATCAGACGTAAGACGATTACAATAGACCTGTTGTTATACAATTTTTGTGAACTATGGACCTTTTTGCCGAAATAGTTTTTTTCATTTTTACCTAGCCCTTTTGTTACTCTAGATACAGGGTATTCACTTTTGGTGGAAAAAAGTGATATATCAATGCACCCTGAAAACCCAAAAATTACAATTTTATTTAAAATGGCAAGAAAAGACAATTTTATTTAAACAGTGTATGCAATATGCATGGAGATTTAGAAAACCGCAAGAGATACAAAGTAGGTTAAAAGATAGGTAAAGATGCGTAATATGGTGTTTAATATTATTCCGTTTACAAATTGATTAAATTCCCAACCACTTCGGAGATATTCGCATAAATACGATTTTTCCCGATTTAGTTTTAATTTTTAATAGGTATTTAGAAATAAATTTTAGATTATTGTAGCCACTTTACACACACAAGACGGCATTATCAAATTTTAAATGCGACGTTTCTTTTTCGGGCCACCATCATCAAATTATTTTTTTCAAATACGGACCTGGATTTTTTTAATTTATTTTTTTGAAGCTTAGGTCCTCCCAGTCACAATGACGTATCACACTTGCATAAAATGTGCATAATAAAGAGAATTATGGAAATAAGAAGCAATGTGTTCGAGAAAGATTGGTATATACGGATTCTTTTGAATTTTTGTCTGTAAAAAACAAATATTTTTCGGCAAATGTGATATTATTGTGTCTAGATATCATAAGCTTCAAAAAAATTAAATATTTAGAATACTAAAGTCCGTATTGAAAAAAAAAAAAGTAAATGAGGGTGATTCAAATACGAAACATTCCATTTATATTACCCTCTGTACGTAGTGCTACAAAATCGAGTGTATTCATGGGAGTTTAGGAAACAGTAAAAAATACGAAGCTGATTAGATTAGAGCAAAGTTGCTCAATTTGGTTCTTATTAATATACCTTTTACAAATTTATAAAATTTTAATCCACTTCGGAGATATTAACATAAATACAATTTTTCCCGAATTGGTTATTATTTTTTACTGACTCTATTTTAATACGGATTTAAAAATAAATTTTACCAATTTATTACAAATTGTTTTCTCCGAAAGATGGAATTATTAAATTTTAAGAACGAAGTTTCCTGATCAGGTCACACCCATCAACTTATTTTTTTTTTTTTAATACAGACCTGGATTTTCCATTCAATTTTATTGAAGCCTTCTAACGTTTCTACCTTTAAAGGATGCCCAATTGAAATGTTATGGTTTACCAATATGATGGAAGGCGGTAAATCAGTAAGATATGTTAGTCACCAGACGCAATACACGCACCTAATATCGACCCAATAATATCTCTTAATGATGACTATTGCTAGCTCTAGTCGGGTATGTTCGGATTCTTCTTTCTCGTTACTCTACCTATACTTCCATATCAGAATCTCTTACTTTAGATGTAATACTTAAGTTGAGCGCCACCAAGTTTTAATTTAAGTTAAATAAAACTTGGAAAAAAAAGTTGCATTGGATCTAACCACTATCAATAGGTAAAGACTTATCTTGATCAATTGAAAACCAACACGTTGGAAACAAAAGAAAATGTACTGAACAAAAAAAAATGCTTGTTAACTTAATTCCATCCACTAGGGAGCTTAATAGCATCCCAACAAGAAGTGAAGGAATTAAGTTTTCCCTAACAAGAGTTTAAATTTATTGTAAGGTTACATTAACTGAAATCCCAACTAAATTATTTGATTTGGGCTACGTAAATACAAAACCCAGAAGCTCATTCTTTATCTATACCATTCCAGATTAATAACATTTGGATTACACAATATAGACAAGAATAACCAGTTCGCAATCCCAATAAGTTTATTTCCCCCTCTTAAATGATTGAAGTTTAATTCTAGTTAAAACAAATAATTATGTTACAAATGATAATGATTAGGGTTAAGTATTAAAAAAATAAATTTTGATTAGCCACACGCTGAGTGGCAGCACAATAAATATCTATAAAATGTCTATTACATAGATTTGAATGTCTTAGATATTACTAATAAATCAGCAGTAATTAGGTAGCGCTACGAAGCCGGCTGCGTTTCACCTTACAGAAATTCTGCACAGTATGCTATATACTAGACAAGGTGACACCAGTAATTAAATTAATATGGATAAACAGTTTGATTAACAGAAATAGTACTATATGTTGTTTCCAAATATTATACTACTACTTAGCTGAATACTCTATTCCCTAGTGTAGGCTGTAAAAGGTGGTAAAACAGGTAACATCCAAGTGTTCCTCAGTGATCACTATGTCCTACAGCTCCTCTACGTAGACCGTATCCGAGACATCATGTCTATTCTATCAAAAGTAGAGTTCCAATTCCATAAATAACTAGCAGTTAGGAAACCATACCAAAATCTTGCTAATGGTTTGTCTTTAAAGCTCCAAAATAACCCCAATGAACTTCAAAGGTTCAACTTTATACAAAAACCCTGAAAAAAAGAATTGCCCCATGTAGAAAAATCTCTATAATGAAGTCTGGAATATAATTCCAGACAAAACAGCACACAATATATACAACAATATAAGACAAAATTCTTACCTCATTGTAGCTACGAGGGTACCAAAAAAAATTGCTTGATGAGCACCAATATTAAGATGACCGATGTTAGTGGCACGTGGAAGTAATTAAGACAAAATCGCCATGTAGGCCGTAAAGTTGAAACCCAAAATTTGCTAAACCATAATATTCAACTTCACTTCGTCAAATCGGATCCTTCTAATCTCCCATTTGGGATGGAATTTAGTTAACAATAAAAAAAAAAAATTCAGAACACCCGACACTTCCGTCGTTTATGAGACTTGGTGCTAAAAAGAAAGATCTTTTTCTTAGCCCTTCTCTCGTACACGAAATGGTTTCCATCACACAATATTACCAAACACGGTAAATCTACATATCCTTTTCTACATTCCCAAACACTATTGGAAAAAAAACAACTTTTCTCGGTATCAACAAAATAATGTTGGTACAATAAATCCCCTAAATTAAATATTAACTTGTCAAATTCCAGTTCGGTTTATAACAAAAATAGCGTTTATATCCATGGTATTGGAAAGAGATGAAAATATATTATTACTCCTCAACTAATCCAAGCTACCCTGTATTTTGTCCAACCAAAGAATAACCATCTAAATTAGTAATATTAGCTCGCCGATACGTCAAATCAATAGGACTTATAATAAGAAAGAAAAAGAGAGAGACAATACTTCCACTTCTATACTTATTTCGACTGCATTATTCTATCCAGTGAAAGCATGTGATTTTGAACTGACCTATCATAACCCCGTGTAAAAATCTGATAACTGATAAACAATAACAAAGCAAATCTTTGTAGATTTCGAAATATATAATAATGAACAAATTTACCTTACTAATTAATGCAAAATAGTTAACCAAGTTATTAAAAAAAACATTTCTAATTAAATTTACGTGCTTGTGAAATTTCCAAACAAAATGTGATATGCTATTTGACACATAAACAACAAAATTCTTTTGAACCAACTGATATAAACAAATGGAATCTTAGAATATTAACGCAAGAAAGCTATATACAGGTAGATTTTTGAATGTTCTATTAGATTATCTTATCAGAAACATATGTCACTTAGATTTTACCTTCATTTGTTTGTCATATGATTGTTGACCTAGTGTTCGAGTCACAGCGTATTAAAAATGTTAATTCCTATTAATTGGAATATCTTAAAGTTAATTTTATATATAAAACAGTAATTATATGATAATACAGTTCAATATGAAAGTATATTACATTGGCTCTATCAAAAATAAAGTAAATTCACATAAGGTTTTAATTTTGTACTTTTGCTTCCGGCTATTTGTGACAAGAAATTTCTGAAACTAGCATTATTTCTGTAACTTAGGTATCAATGTTAAATATAAGACTGAATATAGTATAGAAGTGGGTTTTTAATTATAAATTAGATTAAAATTACTTAGGTATCACAAATGATATAATACTAAAAAAATGAAAAAGTGTCAAGTGAAGATTTATTTTACTGAATTTTACTGCCTTATGTACTGACAGACATATATGACAAATCTAACTGTAACAGTTTATGAACTCTAAATACAATAATCTATCTCACTTGCCCAAAAAATGTTTGTTTTTTACAGACAAGAATTCAAAAAAGTTCGAATATACCAATCTTTATCCAACTTAGTGCTTCTTATGGGAAATCTCTCTATTACACATTTTTTTTGCAAGTGTGAGAGGTCATTGTCAATAAAAAAATTAAGTAAAAAATCCAGGTCCGTATTTATAAAAAATAATTTGATGATGGTGGCCCCAAAAAGAAGCATCGCATTTAAAATTCAATAATGCCGCGTTGTAGAGAAGATAAAGTACCTACAATAATCTAACATTTATTTTTATATACCTATTGAAATAAAGTCAGGAAAAAATAAAAACAAAATCGGGAAAAATCGTATTTATGCGAATATCTCCGAAGTGGTTGGGCATTTTATCGATACTATTAAACATTATATTGCGCATCTTCGCCTACCTTTTAACCTACTTTGTATCTCTTAAGGTTTTCCAGATCTCCATGCATATTACATACACTCAAACTTGTAACTCCCTGTAGAGTCAGTCTTGGTAGAACAAATAAATAAAATTGTCTTTTCTTGCTTTTCTTAAATGAAATTGTCATTTTTGTATCTAGATTAATAAAATGGCTAAAGTAAAAATAAAAAAATCATTTCGGCAAAATGTTCATAGTTTACGAAGGTTGTATAGCAACAGGTATATTGTTATTATCTTACTTTTGACATAATTTCAAAATCGAATAATAAAAAAATCTATAGAATTCATCAACCAAGTGTTAATTATTGGTAACGTTAACAGTATAACTACTGATCATAACTCAGGTAATAAAATTTTGGTTTTGTATACAGGTTGTTAAGATAAAGCTCCATTTATACGAGGATGTCCAAATTTTCGTAAAAACCCAGTATATTGCAAAGAAAGGAAAATATCGAAAAATGTCAATAATTGTTTGGTTGTGTTTTTTCAGAGATCATCTTGATCAGAAGCAAGATAATTTTTGGAGAGTTTTAGTAGGTAACAAACTTTTGGGAAAATGCAAGGGTTTTATTTTACTCTCTGTATGTATTATTTTTGGTACGCATATACAGTCGCGCAATAGATCGTCAAATGAACACAGAAAACCGTATCTCGATATTGCGTTTTTCAACTGAAATATTTATCTTTAAACTTTGATAAAAGATTGTATCAAAGGTAATTTACCAAAACCTACCTTCATTACCCAATATTAAAAAGCAACATCTTAATATTAAATGTATAAAAACATAGTGCAACAGAATAAACAGCCAGAATTGCAATAAATTACATTATAAATTGTTAATTGCTGTTTTGTATAGATTTATCCCCAAAACGTTTAGCGCTCACTGACGAACTCGACGTGCTAAATATGAAAGTTGGTTAGTACGCGTAGCTGTTGCCAGATTTAATAACTAAGCTACAACTTTGCTGAACGGCACTATCGCATAACCGACATTCGCACACTTCATACCACACCTAATGGGATTTTAATTGGAATTGAGCGAATTCTAAAGCTCCAAGACGCGAACGTGCGACAATGTAGAATTATTACATTAAAATCAGTTGTTAATAGAACAATAGTAAAAGAAATAAGAAGTCAAAATTGAAAGTAATATCTGGAAAGATCTAAATATTGATATTATAGTTTAGAATTATCTTTAGTACGTTTTAAAGGATACTGTATTCAAAAAGACGTATAATTTAATATCTATGTTTGGTTTTATCGTCCACTAAGTTGTATTTATCAAATGAAACAATAACAGCTTTCTTGGACACATTATATAAACTTTTATTACAAAGCCAACGTTTCGGCACCAATATGTGCCATCATTAGGGCTAAAATACAAAAGTACCACTGTGTTACTCAGTGAGTAACATCTAAAATTTCGTACCAACAATAGAATAAAAATAAATCTAATAATACTTGTAATTTAGACATATCCGAAGGAATTAAAATTAAATTAATCAAATAAATTTGCCAGTAGCCTTAACTGAATTCCAGTTTTTTGTTATTATTATATCTTCTTGTGCGTTACCATTGTCCTATTGTAACGCTCGTTTATTTTACAATATATAAGTATTTTAACTATTTTAATCTTGAAATATGTTTATGTGTGATTGTATGTGTGTGTACAAGGTCTTCCATTAAGGAGGAAAAACGGATTTTTTTTTTTACTTCCCCCCCTTTTTCCCAAGAAATTCAAAATAGCCAATCGATGTATTGTAGCTCGGAGAATTCGAAAATCGTAACAAAAAACAATTGAATGAGAAACAAAAGACATACGACAAGGATGTTGCGTTTTTTAAACAGAACACCCTATATATTATTACATTTTTGGATTTTATGGTCAATTCTAAGTGTTTTTCAATAAGTGTACTATATCTAGCTTCAACGGTTTTTGCTTTATTGATGTTTAAAAATTTACATTTTTGCTTTTTTGAGCCGTCATAGCACCTGAACGGTTGGATCTAGAGCAAAATAACTATTCACATTTCTATCTCAGTTTTTGATAAACAATCCTATGATGCCAGTCAAACAGAAAAACGGAAATTATTTTGCTACCTATTTAATTGAATGTATTCAATTCATATATATATATATATATATATATATATATATATATATATATATATATATATATATATATATATATATATATATATATATATATACAGGGTCCTGCAGCTCACCTCCCGTCTTTTATTATACCTCAACCCTTTATTTTAGAAAAAATATTTAAAAGCCACTATATGCTGTTGATTAGAGAGCACATTTTAAAAATATTCTTGATTATACAGGGTGTTACAAAAAATAGTGCCGCATAAAAGATGAATTTTTTAAAATGGAACACCCTATATGTTTTTACATTTTTGGAACACTCTTTGCCTAGTCTACAGACTCCTAGAATATTATCTCTCTTTTTTTAATAGTTTTGGAGAAAAAAGGTAAAATCGAAGAAAAAAAAAATTATAGTCTACATTTAAAATATTTATAAAAATTAGATAAAACATCTTAAAAGCTAAGGTAACCTAGTAGCTTACTGCAAAAGGTTTATAGTTATTCTGCTACGAGTATTATAAGTCTTACTTATACAGGGTGACCCAAATTCCATGTCAAACGTTGCAAAATAAAAAATTATTTTTCTCCATTTTTTCCTTTTTTCTCCGAAACTATTAAAAAAAGAGAAATACTATTCTAGGAGTCTGTAGACTAGGTAAAGAGTGTTTCAAAAATGTAAAAAAATATAGGGTGTTCCATTTAAAAAAATACAACTCTTATGCGCCACTATTTTTTGTAACACCCTGTATAATCAAGAATATTTTTAAAATGTGCTCTCTAATCAACAGCATATAGTGGCTTTTAAATATTTTTTCTAAAATAAATGGTTAAGGTATAATAAAAGACGGGAGGTGAGCTGCAGGACCCTGTATATATATATATATATATATATATATATATATATATATATATATATATATATATATATATATATATATATATATATATATATATATATATATATATATATATATTTTTTCTAAAATAAATGAATGTTTCTTGAACCTTTTTTATATATTTTTTTTGGAAAACAAATTTCTTGCTATGAGGTTCATACAAGGAATAAAAGAAAGTTATTTCATAACCCTGTTTTTCTTTTTTTCGTGTTTTTTTTTATAAATTTAAATGTTTTGGCTATTTTTTAGCCTTTATCAATGTTCTTGTGTACTACCTGACCAAGTTGGTTTTGTATACCATTCAGTTTGAATTATATTATCTTTATGGTGGAGGATCATATCAAGAAAGCTTATTTGATTATTTTGTTCAACTTCAATAGTGAAACTTAATTTCTCATGGTGGCTGTGAAAGCATGATAAATTATAATTTTCTTGCCCTCTTTGGCTTTTTAATGTTTAATTTATTAGAGAGTTACTCCACATATGTTTCGGCTTTTTAGGCCTTTCTCAAGAGATGCTTCAGTGAATACTAAACTAAAAATGAGCTATATCTAATGGTGTGCATAATGCAATTTGGTTTTATTGCCTATCTCTTTAAAATGGGATTTTTTACATTTATATTATAGGTACTTAGAAGGCTGTCTATTATTGGGGTAATTTGGAAATTTTGTTGGTCATTCGTTGTGAGTGAATTCCTTGATAAAGATTTTTTATTCTCAAGTTGTTCTAAAAGATCCAAACGTTTACCTTTATTTTCTTGAAGTAATAACATTACATTATCGGTGTCAATAAAATGATTGTTTTCTATGCAATGAGCAGATAATCCTGAATTTTTAACAATATATAAAATAGAGTTACGGTGTTCTTTTACTCTTGTTTGGATATTTCTACCCGTTTGCTCAATATAGACAGCTTCACAGTCGTTACATTTAACTTTGTACCGGGTGGTCGAAATTGGTCTGTTTTAACAGAGAAAACCTATTTCCTGACTAGATAGAGCAAAACTGACTTAGGTGTCATGGGCTCGATTTCTGAGAAATGTTTAATGGCAAAAACCGCCTGCCGATATTTTCACTGCCAACTGAGATATAGGGCGTTTTTCAATTTTCGGCCATTTTGAAAATTGTCCATAACTTTTTTATTTTGCGGAATATTAACATTCTGCAAAGACATTCTAAAGGCACTTTTTTATGTGCAATCCAGTGGCGTACTCAGATTTTTTCTATAGTTGTCCGTTTTATCATAAATAGGCAAAACTTTTTTTTTTCAAATGGAAATCATAGTTGGCTATAAATTATAAAAAATGCTCGCGTTTAGCTCTTTTCAGTGATATAAAGTTGTAGGTACTTATTTTCAAAAATAACGAAAATATTAGGTGTTTTTGGTTTACATCGATGTAGGCCTTGGAATAATGACGCGCGTTCAATATTTTGAATATATTGCTGTCAGATTACTGTAGTCTGGTGTAATTATTGCGTTTTGGTGTTATCTTTATAAAGTTGTGTTAAGTTGCTGACAAAATATGTTTGAGAATTATGAAAAGTATGATATGTTAAAATGTTACATATTATCTAACGAAGTTCCTGAAGCAGCTAGTGAATTATATTTTAATACATTTCCCGAGCGACGTCAACCGGATAACCGAATTTATCAAACATTAAAAAGTAATTTAGTAAATTACGGAAGTTTTAAAAAGTTAAGAACAAGACATTATGAACTAAAGGAAGAAAAGGAAATCCAGCAGCTAAATATAATTGGTGAGGTATTAGATCATCCTGGCACCTCCTCTCGAACATTGGCTAATATAACGAATGTTCCAAAGACCACCGTTTTAAAAATACTCAAAAAACATAAATTCAAACCGTACAGAACGAGAAGAGTTCATCAACTCCGTGAAGGGGACGCCGCTAGAAGATTGAGATTTTGTCAGTGGTATGAGCAAAAATTCATGGAGAATGAGAATTTTCCATTAAATATTATTTGGAGTGATGAATCCAGAGTAGATACTTCTGGTATATTTAATAGATATAATTCATATCACTGGTCCACTGAAAATCCACACGTAGTTGTGCAACAAGACCGGCAAGGTCGGTGTGGATTCAATATATGGGTGGGGATATTCCGAGGAAGATTTGTGGGACCTTATTTTTACGATGGAAATTTAACTGCAGATGATTATGTAAATATTTTGCGCACATATATTGTCCCTTTGTTGGAAGACATACCTTTAGCTGATGCCAGAAATATCTACTATCAACAAGATGGTTGTCCCCCGCACAATGCAAGGATCACAACTGATCTTTTAAACTTCGAATTTCGAGAAAATTGGATTGGTACGTGGGGCCCCATACCTTGGCCTGCTAGGTCCTGTGACTTAACTCCCTTAGATTTTTTTTGTGGGGAAGATTGAAGGACTTGATATTTAAAGGAAGAACCTTTCACACAAAAGAAGAATTGCAAGAGGCCACTAGGCAAGCTTTTGCATCTATTAGCCCAGTTGAACTAATAAATAGTTGCAACTCGGTACGCAAAAGATGCTTAGTTTGTATTCAACAGGGAGGGGCTCAATTTGAACAACTTCTCTAAATATATTTATCAGAAACCTATCTAACTAAATACCTAGATTTTCATAATTATTTTTTATTTTCACTTGTAGCTGTAAATAGTAGTTTAGTTTGTTAATTTTGTTCAACTTTGCTATGTAAACAAAAAAAAATAAAAAAAATTAATAATAAATAATTAAAATAACGTTAGCTAGTGTTATTTAAAGTTGTGTTTAAGTTGCTAACAAACTATAAATCTTAACAATACATAATTGAGATATTGTCATCACAAATCAAAGCCTACTTCGATGTAAACCAAAAACACCTAATATTTTCGTTATTTTTGAAAATAAGTACCTACAACTTTATATCACTGAAAAGGGCTAAACGCGAGCATTTTTTATAATTTATAGCCAACTATGATTTCCATTGGAAAAAAAAAGTTTTGCCTATTTATGATAAAACGGACAACTATAGAAAAAATCTGAGTATGCCACTGGATTGCACATAAAAAAGTGCCTTTAGAATGTCTTTGCAGAATGTTAATATTCCGCAAAATAAAAAAGTTATGGACAATTTTCAAAATGGCCGAAAATTGAAAAACGCCCTATATCTCAGTTGGCAGTGAAAATATCGGCAGGCGGTTTTTGCCATTAAACATTTCTCAGAAATCGAGCCCATGACACCTAAGTCAGTTTTGCTCTATCTAGTCAGGAAATAGGTTTTCTCTGTTAAAACAGACCAATTTCGACCACCCGGTACACACCTGATTTATTAGACTGACAAATTTTTTCCTTATTATTTATTAAAACACTACCTAAATTTAGTTTATTTACAGAAATTGTGTTGCAACCTAATCTATTAAGCTTATTTGATATTTTGTCACTATAGTTGGGAATATAAATTAAAAACCTAAAATTTTTGGTTAATTGAGGCGTCTAATAAATCAGGTGTGTACAAAGTTAAATGTAAGGACTGTGAAGCTGTCTATATTGGGCAAACGGGTAGAAATATCCAAACAAGAGTAAAAGAACACCGTAACTCTATTTTATATAATGTTAAAAATTCAGGATTATCTGCTCAATGCATAGAAAACAACCATTTTATTGACACCGATAATGTAATGTTATTACATCAAGAAAATAAAGGTAAACGTTTGGATCATTTAGAACAACTTGAAATTAAAAAATCTTTATCAAGGAATTCACTCCCAATGAATGACCAACAAAATTTCCAAATTACCCCAATAATGGACAGCCTTCTAAGTACCTATAATATAATTGTAAAAAATCCCATTTTAAATAGATAGGCAATAAAACTAAATTGCATTATGCACACCATTAGATATAGCTCATTTTTAGTTTAGTATTCACTGAGGCATGTCTTGAGAAAGTAACTCTCTAATAAATGAAACATTAAAAAGCCAAAGTTTTTTCTTCAAATAAACCACTATTTAAAAATGTTTCACAAGGAACCAACCGCAAATTCGATTGATTATATTAACATAACTTTTGTATTTTAGCGCTGATGATTGCACAAATTTGGCTTTGTAATAAGAGTTTATAACACTTGTCCCAAGAAAGTTGTTATTTTCTGATTTAATGAATAATTTATTATTGTTCAAAAAATATTGATTCATTTTACTTAGGTTTTTGGATTTAAAAAAACCGTGTCAATTCTTCATTTCTTATTTATTTACAACGTACCTGATAGCTTTTTTTTTTTCAAGTATTTAAAACAGGGCAAAAACTATTGAACCAAATCTCGTCTTTTTATATATTTTTCAAATTAGCGAAAATTGTCTATTCAAATTTGTAAAAAAATATGTAGGTTATTTCGTTTAAAATAACAAAGTTAATGTTTATTGGTTAACTTTCCGATCGTCATTTATTTAATTACTTCCTTGGTAAAAGGGGAAAATTGCTATCGTGAAAATTTTTACAGATCTTCACGTTTTAGGATCGCTAGATGATAAAAAAGGTTTTTTCAATTCCGTCGGTCTGTCTGCGGTCTGTCTGTAGGCAGCATAGCTCAAAAACTACTTATCTCATTGACTTCAAATTTAGGTAAAAAATCAAGTATCATAAGCAGTAGATTTTGGTAAAAAAATTAATATGGCGGAACAAAATAGCTCCCTAGTTAAATGTCAAAAAAAGTATTACTAAAAAGCTATTTACCCAGTTTACCTGAAATTGTACACAAAAATAAAGTCTTACGTAAAAATCATCTGGTAAAATTGTGGTACGAATTCAAGTTAGCGGATCAAAATGGCGATTAAATAAATGGTGTTTGTGATCTAGAAAAAATTCCCCTCTATTTATCTAGGGACGCTAAAACCTGAAAATATGTAAAACGTGAGAGGGAGATTTTTCACAATTACAGATATTTTATTTACGCGCCATTTTGTTCCGCTATCTTGACTTAGTCCTAGATTTTTACTAGTTCATCTCTATACAAACAAACAAAACTATGCTTTATTGCCGCAGAAAAATCGTTACGGAAATAGCGAAATTTACCTTTCAAAAACACAATGAAAAAACTCAATATTAATCAAAAAAATCATATTTTTTGATAATTCAGTGCAAATACATAAATTATAAATATACTAAGTACTGATAACTATAAAACCATCACGAAAAAAAGAAACGTTCGTCAGGATATAACATTTTCGTAAACAGTTAATGAATCTAAGTAACCTTAATAATAAGGAAATAAACAATACACACGCGAGGTGAATAATTTCGATGACATTGACATTATAATTAGGCGACCTTAAACTCTATTATCCCCCTCCCTGTATTGTAAGCAACCTATTTTGACACTGCTTTGACAGACGTAAGTAAAAGTTACTCAACAAGGTATTGATTGCCCTTAACGACAGGATGTAAGTCAACTTACATCACTAGGGAAATAATAATCTAAAATTATTATAAGTAGATTTAATTTTTGATTCCATCAACATATTACAAAAATCCGGTAAAAATTTTGAAACACGTTTTCTGGTTTCTTTTCGATGTGTATTAAATTTTCTGACTCCACAGATCCTTCATTTCTAACCAATGTTTCTGTCACTGTTGAAGCACTACAAGAGTTCTGGCTGAATCTTATTGTATAAAATTTTATTCACTACTTCCTTTTTATTATTGAGGCTCTCAGCTACGTAACTTTCCGTAATAGTAGCGGATTTCCATCCACCATGTCGCTTGATAGCTAATACGTCAAATCCAGTATTTGCTAATAAAGTTGCCGACGTTCTTCTAAAAGATTGTCCAGTATACATTTTGAAGTTGTCAAAAATTAGAAATTTCGCAATTTTACTTGGAATTTCCCGACAGGCTGATTTAAGCACTTTCCATTTTGATATCGCATAAAGAAGGGCGGATTAATAGTCGTCATGTGGGATCTTGTATCAATGTACTTTTGAACTATTTTCAAATGACAAACCTGAGTGTCGTCACTTTTTGTCACTGTAAATGTATGTGGCATTCCATTTTTGGAGTCAGGAATGGTCACAATTATGACTTCCTGACTTATTTTAACATTGTCCATTTTCATTTCACATAGTTCATTAGAACGGCACCCTCCAGCAACTCCCATACCATTACGACCTTCATCAATAAGTATACATCATCGGGGGCTTCAAGCATGAACTTATTCGCATCTTCCCTGTTAAACACGTTCGATTTTTTGGGTCTATAACCATCATTTTCTCTTTTGAAAAATGCTTCAAGTTTTGGATACTTAGAAACATCTATATTTTCATTTATAAAAAGAGTGGACTTCAACATCGAATACTCACACTATAAGCCTGATGGGGACTTCAATATAGCACTTTTTTTCGTGGAAATACGTCAAAAACAAGGTTTCTGAGACTACAGTAGCCGTCTTGCTTTGGAACCAATTCTTAAAGGATTTATATGCTGCTTCATACCTTTTTTTCGACTTTTCCGGTAGTATAGATAAAGAAGCAATATTCTTTAATTGTTCTATGTCTGAAACATCAATTTTGTCCACACAGAATTAAACAATTCGACTTCTTCAAACTTTTCGCTATAGAGTGTCAACTTGACGTTGTTGATAAAATAAAAACTGCTTATGTTGCTCTGGCAACGGATCACGGCTGCCTTCATAATTTAATAAGAATGCTATCGAATGTAATGATAATGAAAATCCAAAAATATATCCAGCATTTTCTTGTAAACATACAATACAGGGAGGGGGAAAAATATTATATACTATATGGTATGTAAGTACATTAACCTTATAGTATAAATTACTATTTGTTATCGTTATACAAGCAAAATAATTGAATTTAAACAAAGTGTACTGAATTAATATAGTAATTAAAGTGTATTAAAAAAATAAAATGTGCAACTTTAATCTAACACGTAACAAAATAATTAATTTTAACGGACTATCAGACAGTTCATTCCCCTATAAAATTATTTTAAAATTATATGCTAGCAGTTGGAACTTGATACCGAAAAAGATTCAAGTAAACAAACAAATAAGAAACATTTTAATGAAACTTATTCATTGTAAAAATCATTAACGCAGTAAAGAAGTGTTTCAATGAGGTACGCTTTGGTTTTTTTCTTCGAAACAGTGCAGACATAGCGATAGTTTTTAAATGTACTGGAAGATGATTGTAAAGTTTTATGGCGTTGCAAATAATTGATTTTTTTATTAATTCTGTGGAAGGAATAGGAAGATATACATCACGCCTAGAGTTTCTGGTGGGATATACGTGTTGTAGCCTTCCCGGGAAAGTGTTTTTATATTTTCTCATGAATCACACGGTTTCTAAAATAAATAATGCAGAAAGTGTTAATATTTCATGTTTTTTGAAATAGTATTGGCAGTGAGCTCTAGTATCTAGACCAAACAAATAGCGAATTGCTCTCTTTTGGAGTCTAAAAATGCTAAGAAATTGCTAGGTGGTAGAGTAGCCACAAAAGGGCAGGCCATAGCGTAGATGGAATGCGAATAGAGAAAAATAAGTAAGTCTGGCAGACGACACGTGCAGTTCTTCTGAAACTGTTCGAATGGCAAAGCAGGAAGTAGAAACCATAATCAGAACCGGAGGTCGTTGGAAATATTGGAATGTTGTATCAAAATCACTCAAAAAACCTCGTAGGGTGATTTTTTCATCATTACAATACTTCGCTTTTACGAGAGAAATAAAAATTAGTTGGGTGCCATTTTGTCCCGCCATATTGAATTTACACCACAACTTTACCAATTTGTATCACACTTAATGCTTGCAGAAAATTTGAACTTAATCTAATGCGTAGTTTTTTCAGGCCGATTTTTCAAATATTTTATTAAGCCGCCATTTTGTTTTGTTATATTATCCACACCAAATGTCATACTCCCATGTAACACTTGATTTTTTTTCCAAAATGTCGATTTTTACAAAAATATTACCAAGTCATCATCATCTGCCTCTCAATTTTTAGCTAAAATTTGAAGTCAAGCTAATAAGTAGTTTAAGCTATGCCTAAAGCATGAAATCTCTGAGCGACGGCGATTTTTTTACGAAGTAACAAATATTTTATTTGGCCGCCATTTTGTTCCGCCATCTTGGGGTAGTATCACAGATTTACTAGTTAGTTTTATGGCACACAATTTGAAATCAGTTGTTATTTTCGGGATGAATTTTTAAATATTTTATTAAGCCGTCATTTTGTTTCGCCATCTTGGATTCGTATCCAAATTGTTCAGTTGACTTCTACATCATACTTGTTTTATTGCAAAATGTGAGATAAATTATGTAAGTAAGTTACGCAATATTTTTTAAACTTCATTAGGCCGTTATTTTGTTTTGCCATCTGCATTTCTGCCTAAAGTTACCTGGACTTTTGACCAAAATTTGAAGGCAAACGGATAAGTAATTTTTTTAGCTATGCCGTGGACATACAGTCGAGAGACAGATCAGACCAACGGGATTAGAAAACTTGTTTTTCGTTTCTGGGGGACCCAGAAACTTAAAGATTTAAAAAAATGTTGAGTTTCCCTTCTACGAGAGAAGTAAAAATCAATTTTTGAAAAGAAAGTATATGTATAT
>JAUTXW010004839.1:805000-852038 GCA_030620095.1 Kuschelorhynchus macadamiae | reverse complement strand
CGCTTCAAAACTTAAACACAAAACATCTAACCTAGGCGCTAACATTTATTAATACCATTTTGTCGATTTACACATTGAAGAAACGCCGTTGACACCAGCCATATACTTTGTACAGGTATTCTGTTTATGATGTTTTCAATCCCCACGTAAAGGAAGTTTTTTGAGGTTAGACTGGGTTTTTTTCAATAATGGTAACACAGACTTAACTATGAATATATGAGTAGCAGTACATACAAATAACAATTGGTGGGTATTTATTGTTTTTATAAGTTTCATTTAACTTCCATTTTGTGTTTGTCTGTCTATCTAGCTGTCCGGGTCAAATCTTGTAAGCCAATATTGACTTACTTCCACTTGACCTACTACTTTTAAATCTTGTCCGATGACAACACTATAATTTGATGACCTTGGCTTTAACCAAGGTTTTGCTTAATTTTTCACAGTAAACTGTCTCCAGTTAATCTACTGCTTTAGAATTTTGTACACATATTCAAGCTCTATAAAAAATATCATACCCTTGGCTCGTGACCTTGATATTATGTTGCCTCAATTGGAACCCATTCACAAGAAATTCTTTTACATGATAGCTAGATACAAAAATGTCCTTGACCGTGACCTGATTCATTTTTAAGTAAATTTTCAACTATATTTGAAATTTCGCATACATATAAGTCAAATGACAGACCTAAATTTAATGTAATTATCTTAACCATGTCTTTTCTTAAGTCAATTTTGATACAATTCCTTTCTGCGACCTTAATCTACATCCTTCACTTTAACCGGGGCCTTGGTTTTAATAATACACTTGACCTTAATAGTGACTTTGATTTTTAGCCTAGACGTTAGCCGTGACCTTGGCCTTAACCGCTACCTCAAAATCAAAATTGGTTTTGTTACTTTCGTTTGATCTACCTTTCTAAAATTGAGTACATATATTTTTTAGGCGACTTTACAATGATTTGATGATCTTGAACTTGCCCTCGATCTTGCAAGTCGATTTTAATCCACTTGCACTTGACCGATTACTATAAAATTATAATCTTGATGATGACATTCCATATGAAAATGCGGGACCACCTAAAATTATTTCATAAAATGGTCAAAGCCGGGAGGGTAGAAAATGAACAAATTAATGACAAGTGGAAAAGTTTTTAAATACAAACTTCTTTGTAAAAAATACTAAAACAGAACAAAATAAAAATATAAGTAAACAATATTTTTATTGACAAACATTCAAAAAAAAATTACTAGAACGAATGAAATAAAAAAATATCAATTAATATTATGTACAGCGTGGTCATTTAACTTGTCCACATATTGTTCTGCTATAACTAACCTATTGTACAACTTGAAGCAACATGATTTTTTTTAAATGTGTCATCTTCCAAAGATATAAATATAACTTGCATTTTTTAAATTAGACAGCCTGTAAGTTTTACTCTTAGTAGATATGTCTTTCATTTGAGATTCTAAATAGATCAGGTTTGATCTTTAAAAATAAACGAGAAAATGGAGAAGTACTTCGTCATAAGACAAATGTGGTAAATGGAGAAAGAGAATCTTGGTCATAGGTATTGGTCTAATAGGGTATACTTTTTTAGTTTTTCATTGTCTCGTGTAGCTAAGGGTATTAAACCCGGTATATTTAAAATGATTTTTATATTTAACTAATTGTACAAGAGACTAGCCAAAATATTAGCTTTTTGGAGCATTTTGATATCTTTAAAAATAAGATAATACAATGTTGATACCTTAACATTATTATATTAAAACTATTATATCAATATCGCGCGGCGCTTATATCTGATTTTAAAAGCTTGTCGCTTGATTTAGTAAATTTTTTAAATAAAAGCTTATTTTAAAAATCTCATTTATTGGTATGATAATGCATATAAATACATTTATGCGATATATTTATATTTTAACAATTTTTGGGTAAATTTGCATATTTTTGATCAAATGTATTATCTGTAAGATGTGCCTGTTATTTGTTAGAAAGGTATCTAAAATATGTGAATTCTCCAGTAAAAAAATATAGCATTGAGTAAAACCCTGGGTAAAACCTATATCAAGAATTTTATTGCATCAGGTAGACAGAATTCTGAAGCGTGATATTTTTCTTCTCGTAATAACTCTGTCCACTACACAAAATATTGTATTTTTATATCACATTTAACAGTCCACTTAAATGTAAACTATTTACCCTGAGAAGTGTATTATTATTAACAGTAGTGTTGTGGATAAAACAGTATCCGGGATTAATATAACAAAGATATAGTGATTTTGCAAAGCATGTGAAAAAGCGGTAAATATTTTAAATTTAGTTTTTCAGAGCAGCTGAATCTAATTTTTTTATTTTTTTTATCTATCAATAGATTTCACAATAGACCAACATTGTAGCACTCCATTGCACAAAAAAAAACAACGAGAACAAGGAAGCATGCGGTATTTCTCAATCTCCCATTTGCGAATCGTTTCTAATCATTTAGTCGTACAATTATTTTCAGAACTGAATATCGAAAGTTGCGATTTTTATATATTTGCACTTTTTTAATGGGACAACCTGCATATATTTATGTCATATTTTCAACATATATTCTGACTGCATATATTCTCAAAATTCTTGCGTATATATGCGCATATTTTGTCTTTTTGTACGCATATCCTAAATCCGAACTTTAATTATAATATATTTATTCATCAACAAATCTAAAGTAGTGGACTTATTATAGATAATACCATAAATTGAGGATTAAACACAATTATGGAATCAAGACAATTTATAAACATATGTATTATTGTTTCTAAAATCGTGTGTTCACGATTGACAATGATGCAGTGACTGAAAGAATGCGTTTTGAAATGTTACAAAAGGCTTCTTATAAGTATAATTATTCCAGAATGGTAGTCAACTAAAAAAAGAATTTAATGATGAACACCAGTGGAAATAATCAACTTATTTTAGAAAATGGCCAACTACTTACATCTCAGTATGGAATTTAATATATAACTTCAATAAAAGGAAACATAGTTAAATTTGTGACAAAATATAGAAACGTCTGAAACATTCTTTATTCCACAGGTAACCTTACGTAACATATTTATATTTACGATGCCACATTTTCCCTTGCACAGGAAAAAGTTCCTATTCTTCACTCCTCCCCTTCTTAGATGTTTGTCAGAAAGAGACACTGAAATTCACAGAAAAAAACTTGGTGCGTAAAAAATATTCGAAAAAAATATGTTTCGTTATTTAAAATGTCTAAAACAAGAAATAAAAACTATCTTTTAAAAACACTTCAACTACATTTGTTTAAAAACATGTGGCATTGGTACAAAGCAGTATCTTCTTCAGACGTTACTTCTTGATCCCGAAGAAACTACTGTGTAGCGAAATATGTCACGCGTATTAAACAAATATAGTACCTGTAAAGAAATATTGTAAATTATTATAGCGGATCGACTGACACAAGTGGAAAATATGTTTGTATCGTTTCATCAAAAATGTTGCATATCAAAGAATCTAAAGAAATGTATATCATAAATTAAATTAACCTGCAGTTTCTTGTTGGTTTGTCATTTGCATAGATATTCATACTAATTAAATTATGATTAAATCAATAGTAACTTCGGTTATATATTAATACAAATATTCAATTAGTGTTTAACATGGCGAAAGGTATTACGTATTAGTTAACCGAACCGATAATACTAATAATTAAACAGTTTTCATAAATACGAAAGAATTTTTGTTATTACAATTTAGCAGTTTAGTTCTAGTACGGATGGATTCGTGGATAATAAAAATGTTCGAGTCAGAAGATTAGCTATGTCCATGTTTTATTCTAGTCTTGTAGAGCTGTGAGGCCCAAATCCAATATTTTGACTGTAAAACTTAAATCAAGTACCGGGCTAATCAAAAAAGACTCGCGTAACAAAAAGACCTAGAGATTAGGGCAGTCTTGCTTTTAAATAGTTCAAAAAGAACTAATTGACAACTAGAACATCGACACACATTCATCATACCATAATGTTTAAACCCTGCGGTGATTTACATTCAAAATTCATATAAACTACCTACCCTTATACTTAGTAGCAAAACTTAGATTATTTTCGACCGAAGGTGTTCGATAGGCAAACCCCATATATAAAAATAAAATAACACATATGCTATTATTAGATAAAGAAAGTAGTTATTTTTAAGAACTTATGACCCTTTCGTTCCGCTTCCTGTTTTACTTCAACATTTTCACTGTTATCACTAATTTTACATTTAGCTTATGATCCCCAAAGCGTCAAATTTAAACAGCAACTTTGTAGTTTTGTCACCTACTTTTTTTGGTTCTAGAATAGGGACTATCTGTAACAAATAACAATAAATAAAATGTTTCTTAATGAAAGAAGTTACCTGAGATTTTAGCCTCACAGTAAAATTAAATTTAAGCATTGACTTAAAATCGAACACATTTTTATAATCCAAAAACCTTTTTTCACAATATTCAACATGGTAATGATAGTAATAAGATCGGGGATATTCCTACCTAAAAGGCTTTTTTCGCTAACCCCAATTTCACCCACCTCAATCTACTTCTCCACCAAGGCAGCTCGGCCTTCTTATGGAGGACAGCATCTTGACCCAGTCGAGGTGCTGCAATTCTCCCTTGGAAAGTAACTCGACACAAAAGGTATTCCAACTAAGTTTTGCTCACCTTTCGCACATCCCTACGAGATGGTAAGAGCTTTCCTCTGCTAACCCATTAGGTCTCCAATGACTCCTAGGCCACGGGATATCGACAAAGCTGCCTTCGATCTACATGGGTTGGGTAGTATTTCGTTTGCCTGTCTGCAGACCAAATTCCCTTCGCCTAGGCCTAGGCTCCTCTATACAGGATCTGCTAGCGTGATAGTCTATTTATATCCAGACAAAGTTCAGGGTCCGAAAACCGACACTCGACACAACTGTTCCCGGGGATCCATTTTAAGTTCACTATTTTTTTTTTGTTATCTCGCCTAGGTCATCTATACATTCCTGAACTAGACGTGACCTCATCCTGGACTTGTCGATAGCTTTGAGAGACAGTTGATTGTCTGAGTGAGTGCGGATGGCACTCCCATCTTGACTTTTTTCTTTGCCTTTCTACCTGCAATGGCATATACCTTAACCTGAAAGGCGGACTTCATAGCAAAAAAGACTCTTCAATACATTGATCCTTTGTTTGGATTTCAATTTCAAAACTTTGTGAGCCTTAAATGACTATCGGGAAGAATCGCCTTCATAGACGGAAGAGGAATTTCCTGTAGCAGTATATATATATATATATATATATATATATATATATATATATATATATATATATATATATATATATATATATATATATATATATATATATATATATATATATATATATATATATATATATATATATATATATATATATATATATATATATATATATATATATATATATATATATATATATATATATATATATATATATATATATATATATATATATATATATATATATATATATATATATATATATATATATATATATATATATATATATATATATATATATATATATATATATATATATATATATATATATATATATATATATATATATATATATATATATATATATATATATATATATATATATATATATATATATATATATATATATATATATATTCATATGGATAAATATGTATTTTCATTCCGGGTGTACATCCGTTCACTACTGTCGTTCTGAAAAGAACAGTTTTGCTGACGTTTCGCCAAAATCACATTTGGCATTTTCGAAGCTTTCTTTCTCGCGTCCGAATAGAGACTCAGTCTTTTCAGTCTCTATTCGGACGCGAGAAAGAAGGCTTCGAAATATATATATATATATATGTATATTTTATATATATATATATATAGCATATATATATATTCTTTATATATATAATATATATATAGTATATATAACGGATATGTACATATATATATATATGAAAACACATTATATATATATATATATATATATATATATATATATATATATATATATATATATATATATATATATATATATATATATATATATATATATATATATATATATATATATATATATATATATATATATATATATATATATATATATATATATATATATATATATATATATATATATATATATATATATATATATATTCCAGGTTGGATTTATACCCCAGGTGCTACAATTGTCTGTCTTTTGCAAGAGGGCAGATTAACTCGTAAATGAAATTGCATTAAAAAAAAAAGAGTTTTTATGAATGCTTCTATATTTTTTTATTTTATCTACGTTTTAATTAACAGATTAAAACTTATTTAATTTTTGTATACCACTGTTAGCTTTACGAAGTGAAAAATATATATAACTAACTCAGTTATTGCAATTGATGCAAAGAAGTCAAAGCTGCATGACTCTTGCCTCAAAGCCAAGACTCTAGCATGTAGGATCGAGACTTGAATATTTTACTTTGTATGAATTCATCAGTTTTTCTATAGCAATAACGATATAACATGTAAATACTATAGGTACTTCGTTCAAATAATACACCCGGGTTCGTAAACCATTATCCGTAGGCCTAATAATTATTATAGCTGTTTAGGTAGGTTACTAACAAATATACAATACAAAACTAAGGCGCTAAAGAAGTCTGTATATTGTCATTTTTCCTTCTATTCGTTCCGCTAATATTGAATATCTTTCTGGTTTTCAATCAGAGGTCAAATGTAAGTGGTATATTTAGATCAGCCATATGGCCAGTAACCTAAGTAAGTGCACTTCATATTCTTCCTCACCTGGCACTTCAGAAATTCTATTGAGAATTTCTAGAGGATATAGCAATTGAATTAAATAACTAAAATATCATCCATCTCTCTGAATTTCGCAAACTCGCACTTTACCATCTCGTCTTTGGAAAGCCACATTAGTCTTGGTTTATTCTGGTTATGTAAAATCACTACATCATCTCCTAAACTATTCGACATTGAGTGATTTAATATTCCATATATTTTAGTTACAGGAGATTTGAAGTCTATCGGATATCCAAGATTTAAGGGGCATATAAGAAATTTTGAAGGATTTAATATAACTAAGTTAGTCGGGTCAGTGTTAAGTGTTGAACCTATAGTCCCTCATTACCAGACCGCATTATTTTCCCTTCTATATAGGGTAAATTTAAGGCATTTTTTCCTTTTCCAAAATCCACCTAATCATTTTTCAACATTATATATTTCTTTTTCTTCTGGCAAGATACCGTACTTCTATATTTTGTAAGATTTCTAGATCTTCCTTTTATTTAGCTTAGCATTATTTTTTGCGTTTTAGGTTATAAAATTTGAACCACATTAAGTTGCAATTTGTACTAATTTATGTAACGTTAAGCTCCGTTTCAGAGGAGCGACTGGATTTTTTGACATTACAAATCTACATTCATTATTTGATAAATATTTAATATACATCAAGGCTCCATATGCTTGAGGTAGCCTCAACAAAAGCATGTAGTTTAATCAGGTCATTCTTATTATTTATCAGTTATCGATGAATGTTAAAATCAGTCAAATCCGGAACCTCATTTTGTACTCTTATTCATTCCATATTTATTTCCTTCGGCAGCGTTTCCTAATACTGTACTAAAATTTTTACCTTGATGGTGAAGAGTCAATGCACCAAGTGAGTCAAATACTCCGTCTATTACAGAATTTAGATCTTTAATAATGAAACATTTTTTCGGCTGATCAGCGACTGGCATTTCATTTTAATTAGCTACATGTTTAATAAGTCAGCATCATCCGAATACGGATATTATACTTTTCGCTCGTTCTTAATGGCGATAGTTTCATCGGTAGAGTTTACAGCAATTACAAGGTCATCAATATAAAATTAAAATAAAAAATAACTCCTGATTGAATTGGTCTAACAGATCTTCACAAGAACTCGTAGTAACACCAAACGTAGGTCTACATATTTGAAAAATGTGAAGTTCGGAAAGTTGAGATACTGACCTAATATCTTGTGTAATGGGAACCTTAAACCATACAAATCGATGAAAATATCCTAATATATATATATATATATATATATATATATATATATATATATATATATGTATATATGTATATATATATGTATATATATATAGAGGGTGGCGTATCGAAAACGAAACAGAGGGATTTACGGCCAGCTCATTATTTTTTTTGAAAAACGCGCGGACCCGTCGATCTTAAATGGAAAAGGGAGTCGAGTGATACTTCATTTTAAAGGTCTTTCGATTTCCTTCAAAATGATAATAAAATTCATGTACTTTAGTTTCGTAGTTTAAGAGATTTATTGATTTAAAACTTTAAAGACTTTAATTCATTAGATTATAGATATCAATTAAAACATGAAATTTGCCAGAAAGTGTCATAAAAATGAATAGTTTTATTTTCTTAGTTTATACATTATCTTTTACGATTATTTAAGGATGCCAAATGTAAAGCCTAAAAATAAATAAAACTTTATTAGTTTAATTATCTGTAAGACATCTTCAACGCATTTTTCTTAATAGGTATTGACCGTAAATTATTTATAAACAAACTAGTTTGTTTATCATTTTCACTGTTGAAAATAGCGATTTGAGCGTTGTTGTAGCAAAGTTGCTATTGTGTTAATACATACAGGGTGGCGCATCGAAAACGAAACAGAGGCATTTACGGGCAGCCCACAATTTTTTTTAAAACGCTCGGACCTGTCGATTTTGTTTTCGAAGGGACACTAAATTATCATATCACGTTCATACCTGCAGCCTCCTAGGCGGGGGTGGCACCACCCCTAAGATCTTAAATGGAAAGGTGGGTCAAATAATACCTCATTTTAAAGGTCTTTCGATTCCCTTCAAAATGGTTATAATACATGTACTTACTGGAAGTCAATTAAAGCAAGAAATTTAAAGCAAGTGGTATATAAAAATCACTAATGGAAGTCATTAAAGCAAGATGTTGCCATTATTAATGCTTTTTTAACTCTTGCGTCACTTACTCAAGCATACGGAGTTCTTTAATTTTAGGGTTTTAAAAAATGGAGTCTATAAAAACAGCACAATAATAAATAACAAGAATGTACGTCACCTAAGTAAATGTATCTGAGTAATTTGAAGGTCTTGTAATGAAGTCGGTTGAGTCGCAGAGATTTTGCTTTTTAAGTGACTCCATAGAACGAAATCCAAAGGTGATAAATCTGGCGATCTTGGCGGCCATTCTATAGAACCTCTTTTTCCAACCCATCGACCTGAAAACGTCTGATCTAAATATTACTGAATAAATATTGCATAATGTAACGGGGCACCGTCCTATTGGAACATCAGCCTATCCTCAACGTATCACCGATGATTCTGATTTTAAATTAAGAAAGAATTCCAATTTATATATATATATATATATATATATATATATATATATATATATATATGTATATATATATATATATATATATATATATATATTATATATATATATATATATATATATATATATATATATATATATATATATATATATATATATATATATATATATATATATATATATATATATATATATATATATATATATATATATATATATGTATATATATTATATATATATATATATATATATATATATATGTATATATATATATGTATATATATATATGTATATATATATATATATATATATATATATATATATACATATATATATATACATATATATATATATATATATATATATATATATATATATATATATATATATATATATATATATATATATATATATATATACATATATATATATATATATATATATATGTATATATATATATGTATATATATATATATATATATATATATATATATATATATATACATATATATATATACATATATATATATACATATATATATATATATATATATATATATATATATATATATATATATATATATATATATATATATACATATATATATATATATATATATATATATATGTATATATATATATATATATATATATATATATATATATATATATATATATATATATATATATATATATATATATATATATATATATATATACATATATATATATACATATATATATATATATATGTATATATATATATATATATATATATATTTTGCTGACGTTTCGCCGAAATCACATTTGACATTTTCGAAGCTTTCTTTCTCGCGTCCGAATAGAGACTCTCTATATATATATATATATATATATATATATATATATATATATATATATATATATATATATATATATATATATATATATATATATATATATATATATATATATATATATATATATATATATATATATATATATATATATATATATATATATATATATATATTATATATATTATATATATATACATATATATATATATATATATATATATATATAATATGAGAATCACCTCCATACTGCTACAGGAAATTCCTCTTCCCTCTATGAAGGCGATTCTTCCCGATAGTCATTCATTTAAGGCTCACCAAGTTTTAAAATTGAAATCCAAACAAAGGATCGATGAGAGAAAAATAGGCACCCAATCGGGTAGATGTTGACGGTTCGTGAATGGTCACTTCTGGGTCACGGCGCCGTAATTTACGGGTCGAATTGTGGTATTGAAGAGTCTTTTTTGCTATGAAGTCCGCCTTTCAGGCTAAGGTATATACCATTGCAGGAAGAAAGTCAAAGAACAAAGTCAAGATGGGAGTGCCATCCGCCATGCCCCACTCAGACAATCAACTGTCTCTCAAAGCTATCAACAAGTCCAGGATGAGGTCACCTCTAGTTCAGGAATGTACAGATGACCTAGGCGAGCTGTCCTCCATAAGAAGGCCGAGCTGCCTTGGTGGAGAAGTAGATTGAGGTGGGTGAAATTGGGGTTAGCGAAAAAAGCCTTTTAGGTAGGATTGTCCCCGATCTTATTACTATCATTACCGTGTTGAATATTGTAAAAACGGTTTTTGGATTATAAAAATGTGTTCGATTTTAAATCAATACGTAAATTTAATTTTGCAGTTTGACTAAAATCTCAGGTAACTTCTTATTAAGAAACATTTTTATGTATTGTTATTTGTAATTTGTACATAGTACAGATAATCCTGTAGTCGAGTTAGTGTCAGCTCCGTTCTTTTGGTTAAAAATCTTTAGTTATTGTGAAGTAAAAATTTCCGTTGTGATATCAATGTAAAGGTAAATAATTTTTGGATAGAAACGGCATTTTTACAATTACGTAGTACAGCCCAGAAGGCCTAAAAAAAATAAAAACAGTAAACCTGTAAATTGCTTCAAATCTCTGATTGGGATAGGACAAACAACACAAACAGAGCTATAAGTAATGAACGATATAAAAAACGAGCAGCTGCTTTCTCAAATGCTGCTAGCAGTTAATTCTTCTGCTACTAAAGTAACTGATGAATTGAAATTACATATTGCCAACGAAAATCAAAAAATTTTAGCCAAACTAGGCGAGCATTCAATTAAGATACAATCTCTTGAGGCTAAATATTCTCAAATTGAAAAAAATCAGCTTGAGTTGGAAAGAAAAATTCGAGTAATTGCTATAAACTGAAAGGTACTAAAATATTCATAGCTCAGGATCTATGCTACCAAGACCGGCAAGATAGGAAAATACTCATTGATCATTTGAAATTAGCCAAATCAAAAAAATACACTGTAAAGATAGTACAATTTAACAAGTTGTTGGTAAACGGTGAAATATACACTATTCAACAACTTGAAAAACAAAACCGTAAAGAAGATCTAGTACCGGAAATTGTGCAGTCTCGTAGTGAACCATCGACACCATCGTTAGAACAGCAAACAAATAGTGTATTTCCATTACCAACAATTTCTTCAAGTGCGAAAGAGGTTGAATCAGTAGTCAAGGCCTGTCAGCTATCATCTGGATTTTCAAATAAACTCAATAACCGCGAAGATACAAAAGGGAGGAGAGAGAAAAGGCTAATACTCCGTCAAGTGAGTCGAAAAAACAAAAAACAGGAAACCCCGCAACAATAGTTACGCGATCTATTGCCAAGAAATAGTGCATAAACTAATATTGTTCATTGCTCATTGCAATATTATTAATATATATGCGAAGAAAATAAGTTGTGTAAATTGTCCACGCCCAGTTTTATTTTATTGGACTGATAATGTAAACAAACTGCCACTGCATTGTCGAAATTTACTGTTGTTTGTTGAATGTGTTCTTCTTATCTTTACAATAACCATAAAATCCCCAAAAAAACTCTATTTTTTAAAATTAAATACGAATAAATACTGTGTATATATATGGATATAGTTAATATGCCAAGGTAAAAATTATTATCGTATTTGTATTCGCACTACTAACATATAAGTAAATAGAAAATTATTATGGATCCATATATTAGGGATATCAACTTTTTGCCTGTTCAAACCTTTCAATGTGACGATATTAATGCCTATAATTTACATGCCTCAGATGCTAACGATTTTAGAGTATTGCAACAGAATATTAGAAGTATCAGAAAAAACTTTGATGAATTTTGTATCAGCCTCCAAGAGTTCAGGGAACAGTTCGATATAATTATACTGACTGAAACTTGGAAAGTTACGGATTTAGATTTTTTTGGTATACAGGGTTACAATATTATTTACAATTACGGAAATATTAATCAAAATGACGGCGTGATAGTGTATGTCAAAAATCAGTATAATTTTCACTGCAATATCGTTAATATAAATATATATAAGGCCATAGAAATCACTATTCCTACCCTAGACAATAAGTATAATCTATTTTCGGCTTTATATAGACCCCCATCCACCGATGCCGAATCATTTTTGGAATATCTGTCCTTATATCTCGAACAAAGGAAAAATAAACCTCGGTTAGATAATCATATATTAATGGGGGATATTAACATAAACATCAAAGATAATGAACATGAAATAACTAACAGTTACTTGAACATTATGAGCGAATATAACTTTGATTCACTAATTAATGAAAATACAAGGGTACAAAATAATGTCGGCAGTTGTTTGGATCATTTTTTTGCTCAGGGTAAACCTAGTCTAGATAAAAAAATAACCCCATTTATAATTAAAACTTCTATAACTGACCATTATACAACCGTTATAAACTGTTCAAGTTTTACTAACATGTTCCTTAATCTGGAAATAGAAAAAACTGAATCAAAACTTTATAAAAAATATCTTGATGTAAATTCTTTAAAAACAAATCTAATTAGTCATAACTGGGATGAACTCTTTAAGAATGAGGATGTACAAAGTTCTACAACATATTTTGCAAACACTATTAAATTTTATATTAATAATAATACCAAGATGTTAAAACAAAAAAAAGGAGAGTTACCTAGAAAACCCTGGATTACCACAGGAATCATTAATTCTATAAAAAGAAAACAAATACTTTTCAATAAATTTAAAGAAAACCCCGTATTACATAGAGACGAATATAATAGGTACAAAAATTTCTTACATAACCTGATTAAAAACACAAAGATAAAATACTTTCAAAATAAAATTAACGAAAACAAAAACGACTCTAAACACCTCTGGAATACCTTAAAACAAATAACTAATACAAAAGGTGGCAACACATGCGCAATTAGAGAAATTATAAATAATAAGGATAAGATTGTAACAGAGAATGTCGAAATGGCTAATACGTTTAATGATTATTTTATTAATGTAGGAAATAAGTTGCGGAAGAATATTCCTGAACCGGAAGTTACATTAAATAGTGAACGAATTAATGAACGATCTTTTTTTATAAGGGAAACAAATAAAACCGAAATAGAAAATATAATTGATTCTTTAAAGCCTGGAAAAGCACCCGGGCATGATCAAATAACCTCAGAAACACTAAAGCAAATAAAATTTGAAGTATCGGCACTTTTATCTCATTTAATTAACAACATAATAAGAAGTGGTAACGTTCCGCGTGAATTTAAAATGTCAGTAGTTAAGCCCCTATTTAAAAAAGGCGATCGGAATCAACTAGTTAATTACCGTCCAATTTCCTTGATTACATCTTTAACAAAAGTATTTGAGACTGTAATAAAAAATAGGTTGAATAATTATCTTGATAAATTTAAATTACTATCAAGTAATCAATATGGATTTAAGGAGGGGAAGAGTACAACGGATTCAATCTATCATTTAGTAAGTAAAGTTTATAAGTCCATTGATTTAAATGAGCCCTGTTTGTGTATATTTCTGGATCTGGCTAAGGCCTTCGACACGGTAGACCATTCGCTGTTGTTAGATGAATTGGAAAGTATCGGAGTAAGAGGGATTCCAGGTCAACTTTTTAAAAGTTATCTGGAAAAAAGACCACAAATAGTAAATGTCAATGGCCAATACAGTGGAGAAATGGAAACAAACTGTGGCATACCTCAAGGGACTGTTCTGGGACTTGCACTTTTTTCTGTATATATAAATCGATTACTCGCTTTAAATACTGATGGAGACATCATAAGTTTTGCCGATGACACTGTCTTATTTCAAAGAGCAGAATCTTGGGAACAACTTAAACAAAAATCTGAGACAGCATTAAAGGCCATTTTCAACTGGCTTGTTAACAAAAAACTTAGCATTAATTCTGAAAAAACTAAATTTATAGCTTTTACTTCCTACAAAAGCAAAATACCTGATTTAAGATCTCTCAATATAACCTATAAGGGAAAATTAATTTCTATATCTTCAGTAGAATCGATGAGATATTTGGGTGTTGAAATAGATCAACATTTGAGATGGGATCGCCATGTTGGTAATGTCGTTGGTACTCTAAGATCTCTCGTCTATAGATTCAAGATGTTTTCGTCGTTTTTGGATATACAACATTTAAGAATGCTTTATTATGCTTTGGTAGAATCCAGAATTCAGTACGGCATCATTGGATGGGGGGGAGTATTTGACAACCATCTTAAAAATTTGGCAATATTGCAGAAACTTTTCCTAAAAATAATCTACAAAAAAAATCGTACTTACTCTACAAATTTACTTTTCGAAGAAACAAAAATTCTAGATTTGAGACAACTGTTTTTCTACGGCTTGATTATACATTTAAATAAACATAAAACACTTATCACTTACGTAGACCATAAATACGAAACAAGAAAAAAATACATCATATCTCAAAAACGCCAATTATAAAAAAGACAGTGGGTCAACGAAGTCCCGCATATTTAATATTAAGAGAATACAACTATCTGCCTGATTATCTAAAGGAATTAGTTTTGAGATCAAACTCTAAAGGGTTGTTAAGAAAAAAAACAAAATTGTTTTTAACATCAATCCAAAGAACGGAAATACAGAAAATAGTAAATATTAAAAATTGAAATTACAAAAAGGTTTTAATCACTAATTGCGGAAATCTATATTTTAAGTGTAAATGTAAATATTGTTATAGTACATTCTCTTCTGTTGTTAAATTGTTAAATTGCTAAATGTCTGCGCACAGCTATTGCTCCTGCAGATTTTTTGGTTTATTTACTTTTAGATATATTTTCGAAATGTATACATTTATTGGCCTTTTTATGTACATAAACGATTTATTATTATTTATTATATATATATATATATATATATATATATATATATATATATATATATAGTAGAATAAGATTAACGCGGCAAGAACTATTATACAATAGAAAAAGGAATTTTTGGAACGATTGCTAAAGCAAATTGTAATTTGGCCAACTATAGACAAATGTTTCTGACTTAAGGTCTCCATCAGTACAGTCAACCAGTTGAGAGACGAGTACTAGCGCCAATACTTAATACAACAAAACCACACCAAAGTCACCAACAGAAGCAAAACCGACATTTGTGTGTATTAAATGTTTGAATTTTATTAACTATAATCATAAAAGATCCTTTGAAAACAAACGAAATAACGTAATATTTTTAAATAATTATGTTAACACTAATATTTCTTCCAGAAATAAATGGTAAGTTACCAGTAATATTTCTTCCAGAAATAAATGGTAAATTTTTAATAGACATTGGTAGTGATTGTAGCTTTATCGGGTTTGATTTAACATACAAAATTTCTCCAAATTCCATTTTCACAAACACCTTTTTGTAAAAACTACTCACCATGAAATAGCTAATATTTAAATTTTTCAATAATTTAATTGTTCCGGAAATCATACATTTTATCTTTTTGATTTTTCCCCAAAATCTGATGGACTTTTAGGTACTGATTTTTTAATACACACTGGAGCTAGTATAAACTTAAAATATATGTGTTTAGAATCAAACAATACTCTTTTGCCCTTGTATTATTATCAAAATGATACGTGTCGCGTAAAAATTTCGAATCTTATGAAATAATTGTACCCACAAGAACTTTACAAAAAGTAAAAATACCTGTTAACCATCAAAATGGTATTTGCATTTTAAAATATATAAATTTTGGTAAAGCCGGAATGCTAGAAGCCTTAGTTACAATTATAGAGTCAAATGCGTTTACAATTATAACAAAAACAAAATCCTGTAAAAATAATAATATTTTTAAACCTATAGAAATAGAAATTTTGGAAGAAACCGAAAATAATTTTATAGAAAAAATAGAAACAGACTCGGAACTTAATGATTATCTACCTAAAATACAAACACTAAATTTAAATCTTCGATTACGACACTGTAATGCAGAAAAGTATAGAGCTATTTGAAATTTATGTTTTGAATATTGAGATATTTTCTACCGTGAAAATATGCCCTTAACCTTCACAAATCAAATAAAACTCAGGATAAATGTCTCAGACGAAATTCCTATATTTACTAAAACATTTTGCTATCTCTATATATAACAAATAACTAAATAATAATATAATAAAAACAAATTACAAAGATGTTAAAAAAAAAATGATATCATACAAGAACCAACTTCCCCGTGGAGTAGCCCTCGCTGAGTGGTTTCAAAAAAGTTGTTGCATCAGGACAAGGCAAATGGCGTATACTAATCGATTATCGTAGGCTAAATGATAAGACTATTGGTGATAAATTCCCTGTTCCTAATATTTTCGATATTCTGGACAAATCAAGAAAAGTACAAAGTTTGACGACCCTTGACTTGTCAATGTTTCCACCAAATCGAAATGGAACCCCTTACATACCAAAAACAGCTTTTTTAGTTGACATTGTACATTACGAATTTAAAGTATGCCCTTTGGCCTCAAAAATGCCCCGTCCACCTTTCAGAGAGTAATTAAGTAATGTACTAAGAAGTTTTCAGAATTAAATTTGTCTAGTTTATCTAGATGACAATTATTTTCTCAACATCATTAAAAGAACATAGCGAACGTCTAAAAGCAGTATTTGACAACCCAAGTCAATCAAACTTTAAAATTAAACTAGACAAAAGCGAATTTTTATATAAAGAGAATGCCTACTTAGGACACAAAATAGCCAATGAAGGATTAAAACCAACTCCCGAGAAAGCCGACACTGCAAAAAACTTTCCTATTTCAAAGACCCCAAAAAGAAATAGAATCCTTTTTAGGTAGCAGTTTATTACCGCCGGTTCATCAAAAATTTCGCCAAAATCATAAGCCCCTAACTTCTTATCTCAAAAAAGGTGTTAAAATAGAACATACTCCATTATTTATAATTCCTATAATCACTGCAAAAATCTTCTTATTAATGCTTCTATTCTTAAATACCCAGATTGTAATAAACCATTTGTCCTTACTACCAATGCCTCTAATACAGCCCTAAGCGATGCCTATGCATCGCGCATTCTCGTTATTGTTTGGGCATGTAAATATTTCAAACCCTATCTTTATGGTCAAAAATTTAAGATATATACAGATCATAGACCATCCGTTTGGCTCTTTAATATCAAAGAACCAAATAGTAAATTAGTTCGTTGGAGACTTAAGAAGAATATGAATATGAAATCATAAATAAAAAATGAAAACAAAATATCAACGCAGACGCTCTATCTCATAAAAATAAAGTTTTTTTCATTTTTCATTTCATTCTGACAGAAATCCTTGAAAATAACAAAATATGAATTAAACATACTAAAATTAAACACAAAGAAATCGTCCACATAAAATAGTACCCGTTTTTGCAGATGGCGCTTAACCATCATCGGCACAGTAGTAGTAGTTGGGGAAAGTCTAGAGACTGTCTGGTAGGCCTATAAGGCCCTTTCAGTCTACACCAAACCCTCCCTCAACCACCATCCGCCACCAGGTTTCCCTTCTTAAATCTACCTGTCCTTCCTATAAAGGTCTGGATATCTTTCCAGGATAGTTCCTTGACTGCACCCCTATGCAAGACCATAGTGTCAAAAATAACCTGGCGTAATCTTGCTTGTGCCTCACACTTGCACAGGAAGGGGAGTGTAGTTTCCTCCTTCTCCTTACATTCCGTGTAGGTAGTGGCCTCCCCAATATCCGGATTGCCCGGCCTTTATATATACACATGTCCCAAAGGATTGCAATTATGTCATACGTGAAACATCTGTATAACAAACAAGTGCATCCCTCGAGAATTCCGCTCTGTTTCTCTCCTAATCCTCTTTTTCCGGGATTGAGATAGTATAACCCTTATTCCACCTCAGTCTGCCTGAGGGTCTTATTACTTTATAGGCGAACATCGGGATCTCTTTTTCCATAATATGTGAGAGCCTTGCATGACTCCCAACCTCCCCTCTGGCATGCCATGCTCCTGCGTCTCTCGTTCGCAAGTGAGTTGCCATTGCCTATTTCTTAATAAAAGTTGGCAAAGACGGCAGCCCTAGCAAAACATCCAAAACTGCTGACGGGGTCGTTCTCATTGCTCATTGCGGTTGTCACTAAGCTAGCTAGTCTCTGGACCACCAGTCTAAAGCAAACGGTTTTTCTTTCCATTGAGGGCACCATACTATCGAGGCGTAAGCAATCCTAGACTTTATGACAGTTTTATACAGCTAATAGCTAGTATATGACTATAGGACTCGGCCTCCAGTTTGAGCCTCCTGCTCTACGGAGCTGCTAGAAGGTCGCTATTGATTTATTCGTTAGTATGTCAATATGCGCCTTCCAGCTCAATTTTGCATCCACTATGACCAAGTATTTAACATCTTTTGGTAAAGTCAATTGTTGACCATATAGTCTTGGGTGCCAAAACTCTCCTAAATTCTTCCTTCTTGTGAAGAGGATCAACATTTTCCAGGGGTTAACCGCGAGACCTGCCCTTGCACACCATGCCTGTATTATATTACAGGCCATCTGCATTCTCTCGCAGATAATGCCCAAGAATCTCCCTGATATTGAAACCAGTCCATCATCCGCATAGGCTTGTGCATAGAATCCCGCGTCTGTGAGTCTATTTAGCAGGTCGTCCATAACTAGATACCATAAGTGAAGTGAGAGGCAGCTGCCTTGAGAGCATCCGCCTCGCACCCCAATGTCTATCTGGCACCCGCCTCGACTTGCCTGGACGCTGCGCCCTTGCAGTGCACTTTTTACCCATCGCACCAGATTCGTTTTGACGCTCCCGGTTGCGATTGAGTCAAATGCCCCTTCAACATCGAAAACACGGCCAAAGCTGCTTCCTTAAAGTGTATGTAAAGCCTTTTCGACATTTTGCACCATACTGTGGAAAGGCGATTTTGTTGCACGCCCTGCCCTATATGCATGCTGATTACCTTGAAATGCATGCTGATTAGGATGAAATGGGGAGGCTGCTAGTGCTCCCTAACCTGTCGATAATCTTTTCCAATGCCTTCATTAAGAAGGCTTATAGGCCTAAAAGATTTAGCGGTGGTATAGTCTTCCCTACCCGGTTTCGAGATGAATCCGACTCTAGCGGACCTAGTCACGAAAGTAAAGTTCAACGACCTAAAAAACATCCAGGGATCCTGCCCTTCAAACTATGAACAGCAAAATTAGTTGCTAGACACTGGTCCTTTATACAAAATTTTGACGTACAACCTCTAATTTTAGATTTTAATAGTCTTAAGTCACAAAAAAACACACTGTCCTTACATCTTAAAAATGAAAACGTTTACTTTAACGAATATAAAAATTCTTTTACACTTCTACATGCTACAGAAAAACGCATATAAAATTTAATAAACCAAGTAGTTTCTTCTCATATAAATATAAGAAATAAGAGACATATTTAACCCTTTAGGCTCCTTAATTAAATATATAACAAGCAGTCTAGACTAATCTGATGCCGAAATTATTAAATTAAAAAGCGATTCCATCAACCAAATAACATTAACAGATATAATACGAAAATTAATAAATTTTAAGATATGATGTCTAACGTGACGCATAATCAATTAATTCTATAAGGTTAAAATATTTGGCAGGATCAACAATGGTTATGATACTGGTGGGTTTGAATATGTACAAGTTCTAACGAATTGCTTACCAGTAGTACGATAGCGCAATTGGTTAGAGCGATGGACTAGTGATCCAGAGGTGTGGATTCCATCCCCGCTCGTACCATAACTTTTGCTGTTAAATAAAAAAGGTAGATTTTCATAATGCACAATTTCAAGAATACTGTCAAATATTAACCTTTAAAAATCAAATTACTTTGCTATACCAATCAATCTATAATATTCTAGACAAGATCGAAATTCGAATTCCTTAAGCTATAAGTCGGTGTTTTATAAATTGTAATAAATTAAAACCATCTATTAGGTCACAAAGGTCGTTAAATAAATTTAAAAAATTAATTAAAATTAAAAGAATATTTACTAAATAACCAAGATTGATATATTTTTAAAATAATCTTATTTTAATAATTAATAAGATGTTTTATATTCTGCATTTAAATAGAATGTAAGAGTAGCATTTTTGCTAAATAAACCACATTACCACTACTACTATTACTTTCTCAAAAATTAATGTGCTTCACTCTGTAGTTGACTCTACCGAAATCTTAAAAGAAAGGAAATTACGAGTTTAAGTAAAGAACTACACACTAATAAATTAGCTACAAAGGGTGACTTACAAAATATATCAATTCTTGAAAAATTAATAGAGATTAAAAGTTTAACAAAATACTTTGAAATAACATTTTTCTTCCATTATTTGAAGTAGAGATATATCAATATTATAATCTCTTTCCCTAATCAATCCCAAATATTTTATTCTTTAGTTTCTGAAGTTTACAAAAATCCTACTACTTGCCACCCCTTTAAGATCAAGTTGCACGAGATCCAAATTACCAAAATTACCGATGGTAACTGGCTTGTTACAATACCAAGCGGCACAATAAGTAAAGCACTTTGTAAAAATTCCGAAGATAGGTTTCCACTTTTTGGCTCCATCCTGTTAGAAGTTCCACCTAAGTGTAAAGCCTAAATACAATTAACAGTATTTGAAAATTATAAGTCGTCACACCTGGTTTACGAAGAAGAATTCACCTACGATCGACCTGAATTTTGTCAATCTAAAAGTAACCGATGACATCCAATCAAGTCTGAAAGAGCAGAAAGAAAACCTAGAAGAAATGTCTTCCACTATTTATGTGAAAAGAATAAGTTTTTGGGCAATTTTAATATACACATTAACTTTTATGGTAATCTTTATTTTATTTAAAAACGTTTCAAGCAAATTTAAGAAGCTTCCGATAACCAATAATACAAGGACCAATACTAATACTGATCTAGATGAATTCTAGGATGAAATCACAATCTAAGGGATGTGCTTTCAAAATAGCTTACTTGAAATCTCAGCATTAATAAAGTTATAAATATAAGTGCAAATAGATTTTGTTGTTGTTGAAGTCTTGCTTAACCACTGTTATCGTGGAAATATATATATTTTTTTAAATATTTCAAGTGAGTTATCAAATCTAGTTACAAATCATGTGACAGAAACTACCGACGAACGAAATTACTTTCCAATTTTAGCTGATGCGTATTCGAAATGGGTTGATCTATTTCAATTAGAAAAAGTCTACTATTTCTTAAAATGCAATGGTACTGATCATACCTACAGCGTTTTTTAACAAACCTCAATCGAATAAACATGCTAAAATATACGTTGAAATAACTAAACAGGGTTACGGGCTACAGCTCTGAAGACTGGTGTGAAATAAAGAAAATTTCCCAATCGGGTCTCAGGTATAACCCAGATTTCAAAAGAAATTTTGCAACTTGAATTGATTTAGTGAAGACAAATATATAGTATGGGAGTAGTTGAAATAGGCCAAAAATGTGAAGCAAGATCAAACGCAGAATTTAGTTTAGGCAATGAACTGCAAACCTGTATTTATCACGACAAAATTGTAAAATGAAAAGATGGTGTTATAACTGTCACTAAATGTAATCTGAAATATTAGTAGATTATTGGTATTGGTATTGGTATCTGTTAAGTGGAGTTGATTCAAGCTTTCGGCGATTCAAGCTCGGATATTACAGGATTTTTTCAAATGTTTTGTGAGCAGCTGATGTCAAGTATTTTAACAGTTTTTAGCTTATCTGGATGCAAATTTTTGGTATCCAGATCGATTTTGGCGAGATGCCTACAATGAATTATGGATCAAATTTTACGCAGAGTACAATTATCGAATAAACCCAACACTTACTCAGAATGCTAGTATAAGTAAAGTGACTAGATTTTCTCGACGTTTCTATTTAATTTGATGACATTTGGAATGAAAGCAATAATAACAGAAATTAATGTACTTAAGTTCACAACGAAAAATCAAATAATAGACTAGCTGATTCAGCAATTTCACTTGAAAATCCTAAGAATAATATGTATAACAGACCAGAAATTTCCAGTGTTTTAACAACAAGAATAATTATTAGATCAAATCGAAACAGAAAACCACCACCAAGGTCGAACCTTTAGGTGACAGTCACACAGCGTCATCTTCAATCGTGGTCGATCACGAAATCAACTGTTGTCGACTAAAAATTGTATGTTAAAAACCGTTGACACACAACATGGTGTGCCACCAGTTGTTTTACGTGACAGTCAAACAGGATCGTTTTAATCGTGATCGATCACTTACAAACAAGTGCTATCGACTAAAAATGCATTTTAAAAAGCGTGGGCACACAGGATCCAGTGCCACCAGTCTTTAACATTTGTCAATTCATCCAACTTCCAAGCCAAAATATAAAACATCATGAAAAGAGAAGTAACAAATGACGTGCTGTTTGTTACATTATTCACATTGATACTTACGATAAGAAATGTGCAATTGACAAAGTTTGTTATGTCAACTGTCGAGTGTCGACTAAAAACATTTTTTTGATTTCAAACCGGTCGGTAACGCTTGGTCGTGCTCGATCGAACTTGATTTATGCTATGTGACCGTTGATTAAAATTACCACTTTAAAACAATGTTGACATAATTTGATTTATTTTTAGAGGGCTTTAAAAACATTGTTTATACCTACTTTTATCACAGAAATGATCGCCAAATGTAGCCAACAAATAATCAAATAACGAGAACGCGGGCTCTTAGGTGTTCACCGGGTTATGAAGCAAAATTCATGATGCAACAAATATGAACGGAGAATTCCGCGTTTTGGAAAAAAAGTTTAATTATTTTATCGAGATATATTGCCAATATGAACTAAGATACTTATAAATATATTTTCATTTTGTAATGAAAGTAGAGAATGGAAATCGATGAGATGGGGTTGAAAGGAGTGAGGAGCTTAATTAAAAATATTGGGTAAAATAGATATTTTCATTAAATTTTGGCGAAGGTATAGCAGTATGAAGTTGGGAAGGATAAAAATATGTCAAGTTTTCTAACGTAAAAAAAAAACAATATTTCTAATAATTTTTATATAAATTAGAACACGGCGGGGGTGGGGCTGGATTAAAAAAAATAATTGAAAACATTTAGGCTCTTTGACGTCGAAGAAACAATTTGATTAATCTTTGAGAAAAGAGGGGCATGATGGAACCGAGGGGTTGTGGGAGGCTTAACTGAATTGCAGGGGGGCTAACTGAAAATATTGTGAGTTCTGGGTTTCCGAATTCTTATCCTCGAAGAGACATACATGTTTAAAATAGCCAGTCTTGCGGGGATTAGATTTTGGTTGTCATATATAAATATCTTCGATATTTTTAAAATTAGAGATATTGTAAAAACACACAAACCGATGTTATTCAACTTGAAAACAGATAAAGTTGGAGTAAATAATTTTGACATCTAAGAACTGTAAAAGCTATTAGCTTAAAAAATTATGCCTAATTTTTTTATTATAAGTTTAAAAAAAAATTACATTACTTTTTAAAATGGTCCGAAATGAATGAAACAGTCCCGTGAAGACGAAAAAAATGTTTCAAAAGCATTTAGTTTGTTAAAAAAACGATGAAACACGTCAAAATTACTTTTTCTTTTGGTATACAAAACATTTTTTCCCTGTAGAGGTTAGCCCCTACATTTTTTTATTTCAAAATCGTTTAGCTTTTTTTATAAAACGGTGAAACAGATTTTTTTATCTCTTTTTATATAAGAGCATTTTCTTATTATCCTAATGTAATATGCAAAAAACTAATAAAGAATTTATAATGGGGAAGTATTGTAATCTTGAAAAATCATCCTTAAAGATTTTTTCAGATTCCTGGAACAAAATGGCAGCCCAATAAAATTTTTTAAAAGTTTACTAATTCAATTTGTACAAAAAGGCGGCCTAATATAATGTTTTAAAAAATTGTATAAGAACCTTCTTACTTTCAACTACTATATTATTTTAAATCAAATTTCGCACACGAACTCGTGTAAAGTCTTGGTACGAATCGTAAAAACAGGACAAAATGATGACCTAATAAAAAAATAAATAAAAATCAATAAAAAAAACTGATTTCTTCAATGACTTCAAGTTCTGGGCAAAAATCACTTGTGAGGATAGAAACGAATTGGTACGATTTTGGTACGAACACAATATAGCCGAACAATATAACTAATAAAATGTTTCAAAAATCCGAATACCGATTTTAATAAATTCAAATTTTGTCCAAGAATCAAGGATGGTAGGTATTTGTAAAATTTTGGTATGATTCCAGTTTGGCGGAACAAAACTAATTGTCTTTAATTAATGCTTATGTTTCGGTAGTTAGATTATCTACCTTCCTCAGAGCAGATGAGATATTAGTAGAGTCAAGAGCGGATTTCCTTAAAATCCATTAAAAACGTAAAACAAATATTATTTAAATTGCATCTACATCTACCGTAAACACAAAGAGTTTTTATAAAATTTACGGTAATAGTCTTAATAGACCTTTTAGAAAATGATTATCAGAAAACTAAGCGTAAACTTTTTTTCATCAGAAGAAGAGTCCTATTTAACTACCCCTAATAAAAGGAATGATTCATAACACGGGAAGTTCCGGACAAGACTATTTCACGTTTTTAAGTAATTAATAACCATTCACAGGACGCTATGGCCGCTGGAAGGGTTGATGATATTCTTTCTATTAAAATATCAGGACATGAATTATTTACTTTTATTAAGAAATTTAACAAATTCACAACATTAGTTTAAACAACAATAATACAAGAGAAAATACTGTTAATAGGCATACAATTTAACATTAAATTCACGCGGGATGCCACAGGTCTTTTTAATGAGCAAATACTTTAAAGAAAATAGTTTAAATTCGTATTTTTCTGCTTGAGAGGTTATCTAGAATAAAAACTCAAAAACCAAGCTTACATAATTTTTTTTCAGGATAAATATTCGCGTTTGCATATTATTATCATACAGTCTGTTGCCATACTAGGCTGCAGTAATATTGAAACGCAAATATCTCCACAACTTTAAAAGTTAAATATATAAATCTATATATTTGAGAACCAGCTCTAACGTTTATGGGGTTATGAACGAAAATTTTGATCCGGTGTCGTTTCCGGTTAAACCGGAAGTGAAGTTTAAAAACCAAACCCTAAATTTTTTTCTACTGTCTCAACTCCCTTGTAATAAACACGGTGAAAAAATTTGCAAAAATTAGTTTCTCCCTATCATTTTTTAATTGAAGTCCAATTGTTAGGTTTTCGAATTTTTATTCTAGCTAAATCAAAGGTCTTTAAAAATTGAATTTTTAGCCATGGATTCTGCAATTGATTAATTAGATGCGAGTAGGGAGTGGCCTACATAACAACGAACCCAATCAGACAAGTCAGCAATACGCTGTAGCCGAATGGTGCCTGCAATCATCACTAGGTCATTATACAATACCAACATCAGCATAACTAACTAGATTGTTTTTTAATTATGCCATGTTAAGTTTAGAACCCATTGTAATTACTGTGGATAAATACTCATAGAAGGGAATAAATTAATATCTTATTTGTTGTGAAAAACTATGTTTATTTTGTTTTTTTTAATATTATCAATTAATTTAATTAATAATAAATTTATTGATTAATATTGGTTGTGATATATGAAATGTACCTTAGTGTAATAAATTATGGCTTCAGTACCTTGTTCTGGCACTGATAATTTCGGATTTTTTTCTTAAGAAAACTTCTAGAAGATACTATTCCGCAGCAATACTTTAAGAGCAATAAGGGCACCGTTTCAGATGTGAATTTAGTTAGCCCAGTCTTGAAAAGTGGAAAGCCAATGTAGAGGACTGCCATCGCGTTTCTGGTTTAAATAGATTCTTTTTACAATACAGTCCGCCCCTTTTTCACATTTTCAGTAACTTCACATTTGGAATATGTAAGAAAATCAGCTACAAAGATTGTTTACTTAGTAAAATATTTAATATCTAAAGCAACTTCACGAATTTCGTGTGTTCTATTAAACCGATTAACACAATAAGAAATAAAATATATTGATCATAATCAATAATTGGACTTTTATACTTTTTGGGAACTCCAAATGAGTCCCCGTTTAATTGTTTAATTACACAAAATTAAAGCTTAGCTTACTAATCAAAATTTTATTTGCATCTTTCCTAATGAAATATTAATACTTTAATACCAGTTTGACGAAATTCAAGACCAATAATCAAAAATACAGTAGCAGTCCTAGGTACTGCAGGTCTTTTTCATAGTAAAATTCTTATCCCCGAGCATATGAATCAAAATGTCAAAGTGATTAACTTCAATGTTTCCTGAGAATTTAAGCATTTACCTTTATCAATACGATTTTAGGATTATTGCCTCTCTCATCCACTTGTTTTATATTTTTTTTATGACTACAGAAATTTTTACGTAAATATTATAGATTTAGTCCCAATTGACTAACCATTGCGTCACTATAAAAATCAACATATAATCTCAACCAATCCCGCTGATATTCGTTTAAGTCGTTCCGTTTGAATTTTCACCCAGTCTATTAAGTTGAATAGAAGACAAAACGCCTGCTAGTCGGACGCCATTATCGAAAGAGATGCACATTTATTTGAGTTACCTTTATATTTGAGATATTGTATTTTTTTTTAATTATTTAGTATTATTCAATTTCCCTTAGTTACTTATATTAGTTAATGTACGTAATATGAAAAGTTATTTAGAAACTTGAGTATTTTGTACAAAAATATTTAAAAATTACAGTTGCGTTACCGCTCGAGAGTAACGCAGTTGTTATTAGGGCTCTATTATAGTTTACAGATAGGCGAAAACCATTGACATGGTCTTAACAGCCGCAAAACAGCAACGGCGATACAGAGCCAAGCTAAAACTAGATCATGAAAGAGACGCCGAAGCAAAACAAAAACATGGTTTTGATATTACGCCAAAAAAATAGTAAAGGATATGATAGAAGAACATAGGTCCGCTAAAAACGATGAACAATAGCAAATTAAAAGAGAAAAAAAACAACAGAGAGCTATGCTAAAATAATGCCTGATACCCCTGAATCTACGCGTCCCCCCCAACCCCGAACGCGCATGAAGTTCGGGGACGAAGACAGGTACGAAGAGATCGATCGTCACTGTACAGACGAACAGTAAAACTTGAAGACGAATTGAAAAAAATTTAAAAAAAAGTACTATAAATATAGGAAAATCAAATAGATATTCAGTTCTGTCAAGCGCATTGAACGATTTTTACATTAAAACAAAAAGGTTAAAGGATAGACAATTTTTTCTAAAGATCTTTAACGAAAAAACTCTAAAGCAGTCAAGAATGAAAAAAGTAATCCTTAAACAGAGTTTTTCTACCACACAGTTGAGAGGAAAAAAACTGTACGAAGAAAAGCAATTCTTATAAAGAAAATTAAAACATTTTGTATCAGAGATGATATTTCTAGGGCTACCGCTGGAAAGCCAGAAACAGTTACTTTTCGAAAAAATAAGATGCAACAGCGAAGTTCGCTTAACTCCATGAGTTGATAATAGTGGAAATATATTTAAATTGGCCAAGAGGGACATTTCCTCTGAACCCTATGAAAATATTATTCAAATTGTTGCTGAGCCCAAAAGAGAGGTTATAGGAAAACGGGAATTACACGAATTCACTAATCCCCTTAATCTTTTTGAGAAGAGGAAATAATTATATTTTGCGTTCATAAGACCGTCGTTTGGTTTTTAATAGAATATTATATTTTGAATAAAATACGCGAATTTAAGTTCCTATTTCACGTTAAAAGACTGATATTTATTATAAGTCACGTATCATACTGTTACTGAGTACAACTTGGCAATAGGAATTCATGGTGAACTGAAAATATTAACTCCCACGGACAAGTGCTCCCCTCTACAACGTCATTTAGTCAGCGAAAAATTGTTTCTGGTGCGTTTAGTGCTCTCATATACATCCACTTTAAACACACTTGACTTGAAACTTATAATGATCTGAAATATAAAAAAGAAACACATCTTTACCTGAATAAAAAATTAAATTTTTATTATAAATATCTGCAAGTACTGTTGCCAAACTGTCTTTTCCCTCTGTAGGATCTATATCTATAAGTCTCAATAGTTCTGCCACATTTTGAACTGGCAACCGATTAATGCTTAGATGCCAAGATGTCGATCCGGTACCGGTTGATACACAAATACCAGAACATTTTAGATTTGTGTTCTCAGTTGACCCATTTAAACGCAACTGCAAATGAGATACCCTGGCTGAAAGTGTTTCACCTACAAACACCTGAAAAAAAATATTGAAGAATGTACCTCAAATTTCGAAATAAGGTTATTATCGGCAGTTCATACGGTATGTCCAGGAGTGGAATCCGTATATAAGCAAAAACTTTAACTCGACTTGTAAAGATTTCAGTAGTTTTTAAACATATTTTTATTAAAAAGCAACTGACTATCGAATTAGAAAATACTATTATTAGAATATACAGTGTAGAAAAAAAGTATGGACTACCCCTAAGAATTTGGTAGTCTGTAGGTTTTATGGAAAATGCTCGAACACGGTAATTTAGTTTTCCATATTCTGATAAAATGTATTAGTTTTTTTTTATTGACATCTGTCAAAAATATGACGTAATCGACATTTTTTTAATCGCAACATATTACATGTGAGAGATCATTTGAAAGCTCTGGTTTCACTCAGTATGTTCCTAGATTTTAGTCCCATTCGGTCGTGCCCTTTAAAAATGGCTCTTGCTTAATTATTTGACATTTGTCATATTTTTGACAGATGTCAATAAAAAAACAAATACATTTTATCAGAATGTGGGAAACTAAAACTAAAACCTGAAGTCTACCAAATTATTAGGGGTAGTCCATACTTTTTTTCCACGCACAATTGAACAGTCGCCATTTTGAAATGGCACAACGGAATCGCACCAAAATCTAGGAACATACTAAACGAAACAAGAGCTTTCAAATAATGATTCACATGCCGTATGTTGCCATGTTAAGTTTCGTTTTTAAAGTTTTTCTTATATCTACAAATAAAGGATAGATAAAGCTTGTTTAAATATATCTGTATCATTTTGTATCTACAAGGGCAAGAATGAAGAAAATCACCCTCAGATCTTCAAGTTCAGTTCCGAGATGCCGCAATATATATTTTTTTATTTCCGTCGATCTGTCTTATTTGCCTTGGCATCATTGCTAAAAAACTATTTATTCAATTGGTTTCGAATTTTTAACAAAAATTAAGCATAACATAAAGTGGAACTAGTAGAAAAACTATTTATTAAATTGACTTGAAGTTTCGCAGAAAAAACAAGTATGATATAGGTATAAGCTGGTAAAATTTTGCTGCCACTCTAATATGGCAGAACAAATTGACCTAATAACACTCTAAAAATTACATACCAGCCTTTATCCATTAGGACTTTTCTTTGAGCAGCAATAATGAAAAACAGGATGATTTAATATAAAAAAATTAAAAGATTAAAAAATATAGAAATATAAAAAAGATGAAAGAGTCCTACTTCAATAATTTATACATCAATACAAAAAATAAAGTAAAATAAGACAACATTTAAATAATTGAAAAAATCATTAAACTATACTTATACTTAATAGCAGACTATCAAAAAGTAAAACAAATATAACTGTAGCTGATCGCCCCGTTTATTTCACAGAGTAAACAACGGTAATTTTAAGAATTTATAAATATCGGTATCAGATACTATGGTGTGATACAAAGTTGTTAATCGATAAAAAAGTATCTCTTTCACATCATTATATCACATATAACAGATAAGAAAAAAATTTATAAAGAAAAAAGAAAAATAAAATTATTCGAAATAGAGATGTATTTTAGTATGAAGTAGAATTAGGTTAGACGAAGGAAGATGAAGCGCGTTCTAGAATAAACGTCGCAAGAAATCATCTACAGAACCAAAGGAAAACCACCAATGACGACATAATATAATAAACTGCTTTAAATTATAACTTTGTTTTTGTTCCTGTATTCATTTTTCCATATTACAAAAATATAAAAAAATGGTAATTTCGCTTAACCCCGAAGTTCTCTTGTAACGAATCCTTCCATTTATTAACTAAGTGATGCATTAAACTGAATCAAGCTTCACTTTTCTCGATAAAAGAAAGGATTCATAAAGATGGAAGTTCCGGGTAAGGTTAATTTACCGACTTTTTATGTTTTTTTTTCAGTCTTCAATAGACCGCCATTTTGTTCCGCTATATGGGTTTCGTACCAATAATACCCGTTTCTAGCTATGACACACTTGATTTTTGGCCTAAATTTAAAATCAATTGAAAAAGTAGCTTTTCTACATTTATTTTTTAGGCGGCCATATTGAATTTTTACGAATTTTTTACCAGTTTATCCCTATATAACATCTACTTTTTGTCCAAAATGTAAACTCAATTCAACAAGAAGGTTTTTACACTGATTTTTTAAGCATTTTATTGGGCAGCCATTTTGTTCCGCTATATTGAATTCGAATAAAATTTTTACCAGTTCATCCCTACTATATCCCACTTAATTGTTTTGCATTTGAGGTCAATTGAGTAAGTAGCTTTTTTATTCTGATTTTTTAAACATTATATTGGATTTGGAATTTTTATTAAAGTGTTAAGGTTCCATCCTAATATGACCCTTAATATTTGACCAACATTTATAGCTAAATATCTGTAAAAAAACCTGGGAGTGTGATTTTTTCCCGATTACAATATTCTCCTATTACGACGGAAGTAATAATAATATATTATAACCCGTATCTCTATTGAAATTTTTTGTATATTTAAAAATTTCAATAGAGTCCCTAATTTTTCGTATATAAAATCCCGGAACCGATGCTTCTAGCATGGTTGGTTTCCTTTACATTTATAATATGGCTAGTAGTGTTCAGCTACAGCAGATTGAACAATTTGTTTCATTTTGAATAAATCGTTCATGTTTCTTAAGTCTAGTTGATATTGAGCGTCCTGTTTCTCTCACAAACACTTCTCCACAGTAGCAAGGAATTTTATATACTCCTTGAAAAGGTACATCTTTCAGGGATCGCATCTATATATATATATATATAAGATTATACGTATTTTGGACCGCCGAAGTAATCGTCATGTTTTGTCTGTAGTGCCATGTATGTAGGGAAGAACAACACTACCTAACGGTGGCTCCTTATCATTCTTCTTTCGCGGAGTTATTACTATATTTTTTGACAAACAAAAATCTTTTTTGCCTTTTTCGCAACTGAATAAAAATATTTAACTCTAAATTAATTGAAGCAAATATTTAATATAATTACATACCTCAACATGTAGACTAGTCTGTCTACGGAATGTTTCGATATATAATATAAACAATATTATTTATAACACATTTAAAAACTATATTTTTTATTGAACGTGTAATATCTTCAGTGCAATAACCTCACTCAGAGCTTCGGTCAGTTTCGATGTTTCCGGTGTTAGATAATCTTGATCAGAAATCAAAATGGCTCTACATACTAGTGAGTTAATAACCGATTTCTTTTGTGCTGGATGGTGGTGGGAATTTGCATTTAAGTTTCTATTTGCATTCGTCGGTTTTCTACACAGAATGTCCTAACATACCATTTTCCTTCTTCTGAACATATACATCTAGTAAGGGAATCGTTCCATTAGATTCCATTTCCATTGTGAACTTGATATTATGATGATGTTGATTAAGATGCTCCAGAAATATGAGGCCAAACAACAAAAGTATCATCTACATATCTGAACCCGTGTTTTGGTTTTAGATGAAGATGCCTCGTGCAATCGAAGGTGAAACGTCGGATAGTAATTCTAATTTGACACTGTCTAATCCCAAGAACCATGCGTTCTATGTTCTACTAGGTTACTCCACAATAATTTGTATACCTATTTTCTGTTCTGATTTCATTGTTTTATCACACTTTATTTTCTTCCAGTCGTTTTCGATTTATTGACAAATATGTAAAACGATATATTGCTTGATAAAATGTGTCATGGAAATTACAAAATGGTAATTGTCAATAGAAACATAAAAAACTTATTATTAAGATAATTATTAAGTGCTCAACATACTAACTGCACCGACATAAACCTATATATTTACGATTTAAAAGATTGGTTTTTCTGGATTACCCAGTACCACCACTTAATTAATCATTCTTTTCCCTATCATTTATAAAGTGGATCAAAAGAAGTACTGCACAAAGCTGAAAGTTTATTCACTAAGTGTGGCTATAATGACCCATAATTTTTTATTGAAAATTAATATCGAGTTGGCCCTCCGTGAACGTGAACAAGCTCCCTACATCGATTCGGTATACTTAAAACAAGGGAGGTAATGAAGTCCTGTGGGATTTCTTCCCAAGCCTCTGACATGACGTTCTCTAAATCATTTAAGTTGCCATACTTCCATGACTCCTGTCGATAACTCTTTGAACTGTCCTTTTTGTCGCTTACTGTAAGTCAGCAATTTTCTGAAACGAGTAGTTTTGAGGCATTAATCACACTGAGTAAATCTTATGCAAGACATTTTCAACTAAAAAACCGTCGTTCTAAACTGAAATCTTTAAATCAGTTAAAAAAAGGGGCATTTGTTCAGTGGCAGAGTGTTTGTCTTAGAGCTTAATCTGAAGCAGGGTTTTTGAAACTATTTTTTCCTGTGTAGTAACAAACTTCCAATATAGTTTATGTAACCTAGACTATAAGAACATCTGCTGCCAAAAGTTAGTATCGTCATGATATGTCAGATTGTTTCAAACTCCTGGATAAGAACTGGCAAGTTCAGGAACTGGAACCCCTCAATAACCCTAATAGTCCTCTCTACAAATCGGGCACCCGTCTCTGGCAGGGATTTGAAATTCGTCCCTTTTAGGCGCTTTAGGCGAGACAGACAAAAAAAACGTAGATCTGAGACAGATTTAATTAATTTACTTTGTTTTATCTCTTTAGGAGGTATGAATTAATTATTCAATAAAAAAGATAGTGGTTTGTTAATATCGGCGCGTATAAAAAAGTAGAAACAACCTGTTATTGAAACTAAATAATAATTTGTGGGATTATTTATTTGTATAATTTTATCTTCACAACCCTAATTAAGTTTAATACTCTTTAAAAAATAAAAACTTGTCGCGAAATTGTTTGAGTGCTCACACCAGGGTTTTCCTTCACTAGAGCTAAATTATGTTCCTTGATTGCAGGTGCTATGTCTCTGAGGTCCTCGATTATTTTGACGAACGTTTACACTTCGCCTATCCTGCACCGGTACTCTATTTACATTGTCCATAAATAAATAACATGTTTGCATATTCATTAGTTGTATACATTTATAAATGAAATCTGTATATTATTATCTCAAAAAACTTTACTAAGCCAGATGGAACTGGAAGCAACAAAAACAAAACAATTACAACTGCTATGTTTCTGAATTGTCATTGTCATACGTTAGTTGAAGCCTGCGATGTTGCCGTTTTTGAATAGATGTTTTGAAAGAAAAATTAAATATTAAATACGTTTTTTATTCTCTATATTTATATTGTTGTCATATTTTTGTAAGAAAAAACCGTAGGAATTTTCTATATTCTATAAAATAAAAATATTAATGCTGCGCTTGAAAATTATTAAAAAAATAAAACTTTAAGGTCATTTTTCTCAAAATTGGTAAGGAATAGACCCAACGTTATATAAGACATTTTTAATCAAAATGTGTCATACTAACATGTGTTAGAATATTTGTAATCAAACCTCTAACACCCCGTATATTAATTACTTTACAACACATTGTCAATATACATTTTATTGTAATATATAATTGCGGATTGTTTTAGAATGAAGAAGTTCGCAGTTCTCTTTTACTCTATATTATTAATATTATTGCGAATTATATTAATTATGTACCTACCTATTTATATCTAAATATTTGTAAAAAAAGAACTGGTTTAAGCTTGGAATACTTGTTTTTGTAGTACCTACCTCATTCAATGCCAAACATGGTAAAGCCTTGGTTACTTCTTCATTTGTGGCAGAATCCTTTTTTGTTGGAATCATGTCAAATTCAAGATCATGCAGATATTTAGGTACAAAGTTTTGATCGCCACTCACTAATAGGGTTGTCCTAATACGACTTCTCATAAGCCATGTGAAACTTCCCTATTATATATGAAAATATTATTACAGAATCAGGGGGGCTTTATTTGAAACATTGCGTCGTCGTAATTTCCAAATCACGTCGACGATAATTCAAAATCTGCTCGAATGGCTTATCTGAATATCACAATTTTCGATTGTTTTTTTTTGACTCACAAAAAGAGTGAAATAAATTAAACGTTAAGTAAAGTTTTTATATCTAGTTTAGTTAACGAGAAAATTAGACTCTAAAATTGAAGTACAAATTCGGTACAAATGTTCTCTTTAACTACACTTGATATCAAAAAACTTTACTTATTTTTTTTATCACTTTTTGAGCCCTATAACTCCGCTGAAGTGAATTTTTTATTTTTTTTAATTTTAGAAATCTTGAAGTTTATTTTTTAAATTTTTTGAACACTCTGTACATCCTACCTGAAATTTGACGCTGTCAAAATTAGTTTTTTTTAAGCACCAACTTTTATCAAGAATAAAATTTTCTTAGAAATCAATAATAAAACAAATTCCCATTTGTGCAATCCCTTTGCCGATCATTGTATATATGTATATATACGTCGTTATTCATAGGCAAGCACCAACTTCTAAATGAGACACCCTGTATATTTATACGGATTCAAATAGCTCTATTTATGACGCTTTCAATCATATATAACTTGTAACGTTTCGGATTTATTGAGATTTATCATCATTATTTGGTACATTTTTGGACCGTTATATTTAAGGTGGCGAGCATGGCGAACAGCAAACTGCCTAGCAGTAAATAAAACTAAACAGCTTTCAAAATAAAAAATAAAAAAATGGCAATGTGTTGCCAATTTTCGCACATAGTTATTTTTCTCAACATCTTTAAATGCAACTTCCTTATATTATGTTAGATCTAAATAGAAGTAAATGAAGAGTTCAACGATATATAAGATCATGGATCTGCAAGGCACCGTTTCGACTTATAGGCGATTATATAACTGTAATTTTTTTTAACTCCAAATGGGATTTCCAAACATTGTTAGCGAAATATTATTATTTACATAATGAATTTCAGTTGTTCACCTTGTTCATGGGGTATGATTGCGAACTAGATCTTTTATAGTAAACCACAATCCATTCTATTCACTTCCCGAAGATCCTCCATATTTAATAAAGGGTTGAATATTATTTAGAAGGCTTAAGTGATGCGGAGAACACTAATTCTGTTTAAGAAACACTGACCCCGCATTTGTATTGCGGAACATATAATGACATATTCACCAAAGTTGGCCTTGAACGAATCTTTTGTTTTTAGTTACTGTCACAGTTACTTAAATCTTTTGACACATATTATTATATAGCCTTATTTCCTTTTTTTTAATTGAGTTTATCCGCTTGTTTAACAATGTTTACTATAGAGGAAAATATTGATATATTAGTGCTTTATATTAAACAATAAAAATAGGACTCTTGCTCTTAGGGATTATACAATTAAATTTCCATTACGGCAACCTCCAGAAAAAAAAAAGATCTGACAGGATTTACCAATAATTTAGAATAAATGAAACCTTGCAGCAAGAGAGAAGGAGACGTCGTCAAGTTTTGACTAATGACGAGTAATTCAATATTTTATTGTATTTTGAAAGAGTGTTTTATATTAAACGATAAAAATCGGACTCTGGCTCTTGGCAACCCCCAGAAAAAAAGATCGTTGACTGGATTTACGAACAATTTGGAATAAATGGAAACTTACGAGAGAAAGATATGTCGTTAAGTTTTGACTGATGATGAGTAACTCAATATTTTGTTATATTTTGAAGAGACCCCTGAAAATTTAACCAGGCGTGAATCTTTGGGTTTGGACGTCAAAAGAACGACGTCCCTTCAAATAAACAAATGGAAGCCGTATAAATATTGTTCAGTACAAAAATTGGAACGTGATACAACTACAGGTTATCTTTTTGACAAATTTTTATAGAGAGAAAAATTATTTGCTAATGTTATTAAGACTGATGTGTCCACATTTACAACCTCAACCAAAATCTTTAACCGAAAAAATACCCACTATTGGAGCAAGCAAAAGTTATGGAAGTTATAAGATCAGGAAGAACTTTAGTAAAGGTTTGGTGAGGCAATTATCAGAATTTAAATTCCCAGCGTTACTTTGAGCTTTTAAATAACATCCAACGCGTTCTGGAAAATAAATTGTCGGTTTCGGTAAACTATGTTGACACTCTTAATTCTCGTTAATTTTTGTTTTTATCAACCATTCTAGCAGTCCAAATTGAGAAAATGTGTGGAAAACTCTCATCAGCACTCAAAAATTACTTTAAGATGGAATTATTATATATATTAGAGGTAATTTTGATTTCAAACATGGAAATATGTGCCCATCGCCATGTTGTTTTTAATTTGATTTGCGGCGTTGCCATATTCATAATTAAAGAAATACCTATAAGTGATGATACACGTAAAACTAAATTTTTTTATAACAAAACTTATAATTAATAAAAATGCGGATTAGTTTAGGATTGGTTAGTTTTTTATGTAAAGAAAGCGCGCGGTAGCGCTCCAACCGAATTCCAAGTCTATATTGAAAGAGGGATGTTTCTGTAACAAAACCTATATTGTTAGGTGAATCTGTCCCGTTAACGTTAGGTTAGCCCAGGTTCTTCAACAAAACCTTCATTAAAACTATAATAATAACAATAAATAATTATTCTGTTGTCCTAATAATTTTCAATTTTTCCTAACCAATTGGTAAATCTAACATCTGGCAACGTTGCTAAATTTTTCGTTTTAAGGCTGTCAAATTGTGACCGAGTGTGAATTTTAATTTTTTTTTTAGGAAAACTCTTGCATATTCCGCAATTTTTAATTTTGAAATGTAATATTACAAATGGGTACTTTCTGGCAAAAAAATTAAATACGCAAAAATCATCTGTCAGGATAGTTTACCGGACCCTATATTGTCTCCAAGAGAATGAGCAAATTTAATGTGGCATCAGGATTTCTTTCTGTGGGGTACACTTAAAGATCTAGTATACAAACACCAACCATCAACAGCGCAAAAACTTAAACGTTGGATTCGGGAAGGTATTCAATACCTAAATGAAACTTAATATGTTATAAATTCCATTACGTATTTGGAATCTTTAACTTGCATTGCCCAAAATGGAGGACATATAAAAAACTTTTTTCAATAATAGTAACTATTATAGTCGTTAAGTGGCACTTTTTTTTTATTTTGAGAGTAGGATACCAGGTAGTAAAAAAAACATATACTTATCTATTTTATGGCTCAGAAAGACTTTCGAAAATACCTTCTGCCAGTCTAAAACAGTACCAAATAAGGAATATAAATGTCAATAAATCCGAAATGTTGCAACACAGACCCATCAAGTTGTATATGGTTGAAAGTCCTATTTAAAATTAGAAAGTTGATACCTGCCTACGATAATCGACATAAATTGAACCCTCGAATTACCCTTTGTCTTCAACGTTTCGCTCCATCTGGTATATTTTCACACACTGTATATAATTTTTTGCATGGGTCTTGCATTTACTATGCTTTTTTATAAAGATTATATTATACAAGTCTTTGATATAAGCATTTTAATTTCTAATTCTACCTACTGGTCGGGCTAGTACTTTTGTCCTTATGTTATAACATTTTTAAAAAACAATATGACAATCCGGAACATGTACCAATTAAGAAATATGCTGGTAATATAGATAATTCCATTTTAAAATTCCTGTTGTTTCAATGACCCCGTTGTTACAAAACGGGTTAATATTAATATTTTTCAAAAAAGCAAAAGTTTTTTATAAAAACGATTTGCTTTCCAACGTTGCCAAATTGAAACGTGATATTTTTTCAAATAAGCCATACGTGAAATACCGTAGCAATTTTTTCACCGATAAATTTCATGGGTGATATTTTTCCATGAGATTCAAATAAAGACCCGCAGTTCAGAAGATAAATAAGTTGCTGTATAGGTTTGAATAATACTGTACTGACAGTACAACTGAAAAGAAGTGGATTTTCAAGGTCTGTTTTTTAATAGTGTGATGCAAAACAAAAGTTTCTTTTAGATATTTTAATTTTGTGTGCCTGTGTCAATTTTTTGATCGTGAAATTTTCTCATATAATATAATTGACTTATTTATTCAGGTTGTTAATTCCTAGTGTAGGCCAATAAAACGGTTTGTTTACCATGAAGTAATTTTGTTAAAAGTATTTATTAAATAAAATTTGTTAAAAGCATTTATTAAATAAAATTTAAAAAAAATGTGCATTAGTTCATGTATTTATTTTTTTACATTTTGCCATGTATGTTAAAGAGAATTAATAATAACTCCAGGGAAGGTAAAACAAGCTTGCTGTTATAAATGAACCAAATTAAACCATAGTTATTCAAGGTTTTATAGGTGTTATGTTTACAAATCTAATATTTAATGTTTCAACCAAATAAAGGGGACGATAAAGCTTATAATTAAAACAATGAGTTACAAGTATAATAATTATAATATTTCATACTTACACTATTCAGTCTCTCAACAGCATCTCTTATATTAGTCGAGTATTTTTTAGGAAGGCATAAATATCCCTCTGATCTGTTCGGATCAGAATTAAGTCCTATTACTGGCTTCTCGTTATTATATACCAAACTAGCAGCCAAAAGAAAAGTTCCATCCCCACCAATTGGAATAACAATATCTGAACATGCAACATCATTTTCTGTATATTGATATCTAAAAACATGTTCAAATCAATGTAATGTAAAATTTTGCATTCTGAAACCAATTTCTGTATTATATGTAAATTCTGATTCAGGTTTATTAGACTCAGGGCTGGTATTTTCATATCCGTATAATTTTATTTGGTAGATATTTTCCATGGTAAAAATTGCCTCAATAACGGTTTCCATGATAAATATTCGAAGAATAAAGTTATTTGGGGATAAAAATACTGGCCCTTAATAAAATTAAGGTAAAATAGATTGAAAGAAATAAACCTTTTTAGAGAAACATACAGATTAAATGTATCGGTGAAGTTCCCAAATATATATTCCAAAAATCAACAAGCTATATATCAAGTTGTGACGTGTTGTCTACCGTTTTATGTTATTTTTTAATATTTTTTCGTAGATCTTAAACTACGGCTATGATTTTATTATAGACTCTCGGTATTGTCTACCTTTTTATGTTTTTGTAGATCATAACCGTAGGCAATGATGTGATTACAAACTCTCGATATTATTCGATATATACCAACAATTTTGGTATGATGCGTGCTGATGTGCTCCCGTATTTACTGTAATTTTCGAGTTATTTCTGTGAACCTATTTACAAAAATTTGCAAGTCAAGTGCTTCCATAAAGAAGTGTTTATTTCGTTAGGTCTCGTTCTGAATATATATCAGCTAATCCCCTAAATCGGCGTTTACTTTCATACTCTCACAATTTATCGTAGTTAAACATGAGTTCGACGTGTGTTTTTTGTAAGGAATCAATAAACACTCGCCACAAAAAACTGTGCTGTTCGGAGTGTCGGAAGATCAGTCATAGTACATGTGTTCATAAATCTATCGATGTTGCCAGCTTGTTGCAGGAGGTCAGTGGTTTGTCTTGGAAGTGCAATAATTGTGTACGTGATTGCATTACTATTAATCAGCAGTCTGTCAAGGAGTTAATCGATAATCAGGTTCAAACAGCTCTGAAGAGCCTTAAAGCAGTTTTTGAGGGTTTCCAATCTGACCTTACTGAGCTGATTGCTGCTAAATTATGTAACATTGCAATGAAGTCTCCTGATCCACCAGTTAACTATGCAAAAATAGTTAAAAACAATACCCGACCTGCTGTACTGATCAAACCAAAGGATCAGTCGCAATCGACTACCACAACAAAGCAATACGTGTCGCAGCAAATCGATCCTGTTGGATCTCATCTACAGCTTGATAAAGTTATACCAACCAATAATGGGGGTGTGTTAATAGGTTGTAAAACACTTGAGGAGAACAAGCGATTTAAAAAAATTGCCGAAGAGAAACTCTCTGATTCCTATGAAATCAAAGAACTCCGGGGCTTGAATCCTAGAATCAAGATCGTGGGTTTTACCGAATTTTATAAAGATGGTGACTTATCAACTATTTTAAGGCAACTAAACCCGGATATATTTTTTAAAGATTCCTTGTGTGAGGTTATAAAAATTGTTAAGACTAAGACACATTGTAATATGTATCAAGCAGTTTTGCAGGTAGATAGAGTAACTTATGATAGGGCTATGATGGTGGGCAATGTTTTGTGGGGTATGACCCGTGTCTTGTTTATGACGGTGTTCAGGTGACTAGATGTTTTAATTGTAATGGTTTTAATCATTCAGCAAAAAATTGCAGTAATCAACGTCGTTGTCCTAGGTGTGGCAATGATCATATTGTTAATGAATGTCAAGCGCAGGTTTTAAATTGTTCTAATTGCACTAATTTAAATGGTGATAGTACTGTCATCACTGTTAGTACTGATCATGCGGCCTGGGATATTAATAAATGTACCGTCTTCAAAAATGCATGCGCCAAACTTAAAGCGAATATTCTAGGTGAATAGCAATTAGTTATAGTTTCGCCCCAGCTCACAACTCCCACTGCCAGTTTAACTCCGCCCACCCACGTGTTAGCTTCTGCCACCAAACAAATTCAAAATAAAAACATCTCAGTATACTACCAAAATACCCGTGGACTTTTAACAAAATTAAACGAAATATTTAACAGCTCGTGTTATTGTGATTTTGATGTATGAGAGCTAACGGAAACTCGGCTTAATTCACCTGTTTGTAGTAGTGAGGTAATATGTGATCAATATAATGAGTATCGAGCTGATCGAGATTTCACTGCGACTAACAAATCCAGAGGTGGAGGTGTTTTACTCTGTGTTCATCAGTCATATAAATCAAGTAGAATTAGTTTTGACAGGGGTGACTTATTGCCTGGTACTGACATTGTGGGCGTTAAGGTAAGTTTTGACTATTTCTCAATCCTATTTTTTCTAGTCTATATACCACCTCCTGTCTCTGTTAGAAATTTGGAAAACTTACTTAATTTTTTTCTTTCTTTAAATATTATGTTTGGCAAAAATATATGTATTCTTGGGGATTTCAATTTACCGGCTTATTCAGAGTTTTTAGATTGTGAAACCAGAGACCAATGTGCTTGTTTACTTAATAATTTTTTATCCTATATGAATCTCACCCAAAGTAATAGCGTAAGAAATATTAACAACCGAGTCCTAGATTTAGTGATACATAATAATCTGCAATATTTGATTAATAGGGCCTTGGATAAGCTAATACAAGAAGATAACCATCACCCTGCCTTGGAAATATAATTTCAATACTCTCAATCTGTAAACCGTAAATGTGATTTGGCTTTAAATCTCGAAAACAATTATAATTTTCCGGTGATGTATGAAACATTTTATAATATTGATTGGTCATTTCTTGAACGGGCAAATGATGTACAGAGTGCATGTGCCTTGTTTTATGACAAAATCTATGAAATTTTTGATTCATGTGTACCGAAGTATAAAAAAATGCCTAAACGTAAATACCCACCATGGTTTACATCTAAAATCATCCAGAATATAAAGAAAAAGGATAAATGTCATAAAAAATACATAAAATATGGTTGTTTGGAATTGTTTACGAACCTTAGAACAAAAATAAAAACAGACATTAAAGATAGTTATATCTTATATATACAGAGAATCGAGACAGATATTAAGAGTAACCCTAAAAAATGTTGGTCATTTATAAAAAGTAAAAAAGGAATTTATAGCATAGACGGTAATAATTACAGTCTACAGACCTCCCACGGGCTGCCTAGATATATTTATCCAACAAGCAGCGGACCTTCTTATATATGTTTCGAAAATGTGCAAAAATATTGTACTATCTGGAGACCTGAATATTGACAGTCTAAAAAAGCATGAACACAATTTCAACCTACTGAAAGACTTATTCAACTCGTTCTGTCTGACAGACCACTGCGACGTACCAACGAGAATCTTCACATCCCCATTGGGCACCTCAATTTCCTCTATAGATTACATGACGACCAACATAAACAAATCACTGGTAGAATTCAAATTGATAGAAGAACACATATCCGATCACTTCCTACAAATACTTGATATTAAAACTCCAGCACAAATACCGCCTAGAAAACATAAACCAAGAACAATGCGCATATTGTCTGAAATTAATATAAACAACCTAAAAGTCGGACTTCAAAAGGAACCATGGTGCTTCACAGAGGAAAACATAAATGACTGCTTTAACAACTTTATATAAACATTTCTATGGCATTTCAATCAGGCATGCCCAGAAAGAACACTTACTCCGTCTAAATCAAAACCCCACTGGCTAACAAATGAAATAACAACCCAAAAACATCTACTAAAAGACACCTACAGTTTGGCGAAGCAAATAAATACCAACGAAATATGGCAATACTATCGAGAAATGAAGAAACGCTATAAAACACAAAACAACGAAACACAAATAAACTTCAATAAAAAGAAAATCGAAACATCCAAGAACAAAACAAAAGAAATATGGAACATAGTAAACACAGAACTAAACAAAAACCGACAAACACAACCAATTCAATTAGTCATCGATGGTGTCCAGATAAATAATCAACAGGAGGTCTCTGAAGCGTTTCGTAAATATTTCGCAACAATTGCAGAGAAAGTTCAAGATCACTTCAAAAATCGTATCTCACAAAACCCCACTGTTGTTAAACCACAGCCTAATTCGATGTACCTGCAGCCGGTAACAAAAAATGAGATAAGTGCGGTTATAAAAAATCTAAAAAATAAAAAATCGACTGGCCCTGATGGGATTCAAGTGAGGGTGCTGAAGGAGGTTTGCTCCGAGGTGGAGGAACCACTCCAGCATTTAATAAACTGTTCCTTCGATACGGGAACCTTTACATCTGCGCTTAAACTTGCGACTGTAATACCGGTATTCAAGAAAGGAAACCATATGGACATTTCAAACTATAGGCCAATATCACTTCTTAGCGTGTTCTCAAAAATATTCGAGCGTATCTTGAATAACAGATTGGTCAGCTTTCTGGATCGGTTCGGGGTAATACAGGATAATCAGCATGGGTTTCGCAAAAACAAGTCAACCGAAACAGCGTCGTTTAAACTCATCGACTTCGTGCGTCGGGAACTGGAACTGGGACACATTGTTGTTGGCATGTTCTTCACCTTGTCCAGGGCCTTGACACCCTAAATTTGAAATTTGTGGAGGAAAAACTATATACGGTCGGTATAAGAGGCAACACCCTGTCACTACTTATGTCATTCCTATCCGAAAGAAGACTACTTGTTAAAGTTGAGGATTGCACCTCACCAGAATACAATATTGATGTTGGCGCAGCACAAGGATCAGTGCTTGCCCCTCTCATATTCCTGTTGTTCATCAATGATCTCTCTCTGCCAGATATAACAGTAAAATTTGCGGATGACACAACAGTCGCTATATCCACAGCAGACAAGTCAATAGCTTTCGATAAAATCCGCGAGGTCTGTGACAAAATGAACCATTGGTGCTTCTCAAACCAACTAATCCTTAACCAAACAAAAACAATACATGTTCACTTCTACAAAACACAACCGAAAATTCAGCTCGACCATGCGGAATCTTCCACGAAGTTCTTGGGAACGCAGCTGGACTCAACACTATCCTGGGAACCCCAAATAGACCACGTTTGCACAAAACTCAGTCAAGCTTATTTTGCAATTCTAAAACTAAAACAAAGTATACCCCCTAGTACCCTTATAACAACCTATTATGCCCTAGCTTATACACATCTAAGCTATAATGTCATACTCTGGGGACAGGCAGTTAATGTACACAGGGTCTTTATGGCCCAGAAACGCTTGTTGAGACTAATATTTGGTCTAAAGCCAATGGAAACATGCAAGGATACTTTTAAACAATATAAGATCCTAACTATTACATTAATCTATATCCTCAAATGTTCAACCTATGTATTTAATAACAAAAGCGAGTTCAGAGAAAACGGAGAAAGCCACAACTACCCCACAAGAAATGCGAATGATCTGGTCTATCCTAAACATAAAACAACGATGTTCGAAAAATCCCCATATTATGCATGTGTCAGAATATTTAACAGACTACCAGAAGGAATAAAACGAGAAAAATCAGCAGGGGCATTTAGGAGAAGACTCAAAGCGTTCCTGATTGATGGCACATTCTACACCCTGAAGGACTTCCTAAATCCAAATTCGTAAAAAACTTCGCCTTGTTTTTCCTATAATTAACGTAGCGATTCCATTGTTTATTTATTTATTTATATACCCTTAATGGACTTATTTATTGTATTGTATTGTGTCTTATTATGTATGTATACAAAATTTTAAATCTAGTATTCCTATATAAGTTTAATATAGGTCTACTTTTATTTTCATGACGAATCTTAAATCATATGTATATGGTCAATAAGATAATAAATTGAATTTGAATTTGCATGCCTAATATGTTTTATAATAATAATGAATTAAGTGACCCTTTAGATATTCTTAATTCTTTTGCTTCCTATTTTAAACAATCGTTTTCTAATTCGGATACAAATTTTGTAGAGGTGAATAATATTTCTTCCAATCTAAATATTGACTTTCCATATTTCTCCAAAGAGGATGTTATAAAAGCCTTAAAAAAATACACCCGAAAAACACAACTGGACGGGATTTAATTCCTGCTTTTCTTATTCATGATTGCAAATTAGTCTTGTTAAAGCCCCTTCTGTTTATTTTTAACTTATGCTTACAACAACATACGATACCACAGCTTTGGAAAGTTTCTAGGGTTTGTCCAGTGTACAAAAAAGGTGACAGAAATGAAATCTTAAACTACAGACTGGTGTCCATTATCTGTAATATTTGTAAAGTATTTGAAATCTTGCTGCATGATTCTCTTTTTCCTCTAGTTAAAGAACTCATTCTACCTCAACAGCATGGATTTTTTAAGGGAAGATCACCAATTACCAATTTGCTTTGTATTTCGCATGATATAGCCGAATTAATTGATGCAGGCAGTCAAACAGACGTAATATACTTAGATTTTTCAAAAGCGTTTGAACGAATTGATCATAAAATTTTACTTACTAAACTTAAAAATACTGGATTCTCTAACAGATTAATAAAACTCTTCAGTTCGTACTTATCGGGACGTCAACAGTATGTCGCCCTCAATGGACATACTTCTAGCAAATACGTTGCAGTTGGTGTACCTCAAGGGTCTGTACTGGGACCGCTATTTTTTATTCTTTTTATCAACGATATTGCTTGTGACTTAAACGTAAAATTTTTAATGTATGCTGATGATATCAAAATTTATACCAATATCAGTGGGATTGCTGATTGCATTGAGCTACAAAAGAGTCTGGATATTATAAATAATTGGTGTTTTACTAACAACTTAATGCTTAATATAGGGAAATGCAATGTAATATCATTTTCTAATAAACTGTCAATTTGTAAATATGACTATTCCGTAGCAGATAAGGCTATTTCTCGGTGTGACTCATTTCGCGATCTCTGAGTTTTATTTGATTCAAAACTCTCATTCGTCCCTCACATGAATATTATTACTGCCGAAGCCTCCAGAATGTATGGATTCATTTTATGCTGTACGAGGGACTTTAAAAACATCAGTGTACTAAAGCTATTGTACAATTCTTATGTCCGCTCAAAACTGGAATAAGGCTCAATAATTTGGGGACCTGAGTACAATACACACATAGAGAGTCTAGAAAGAATACAACGTGGATTTTTAAAATATGCTTGTTTTTTGAAAGACGGTATATATCCCCACCAGGGCTATCCGCATGAGCAGCTGCTTAACAACTTAGAACATGATTCCCTAAAAAATCGTCATGACTACCACCGTTTAAAGTTAAATTGCTTAATTATAAAATTCATTGTTCATATATACTAGGAAAACTGAATTTTTGTGT